>WOXC01010039.1:0-102500 GCA_011680675.1 Gymnobelideus leadbeateri | reverse complement strand
CTTATATGACTTGCTCACAAGGTTGTTGAAGGAAAGAATGCTAAAAATGGGAGCTGCTGTTACTAATGGCTTTTGGTCAATAGTGGCTTGGCTTGTGTTTTAGTTTTACTGGTCAAAATGTATCCTTCCATTCTCCAAAGCCATTTCTATAACTGAGGAAATTCTCCTTTGTTTTCAATCTTTTCCCCAAACATTCTTCATCCTAAGGGCAATTGAAGGTCAGCATCTCAAATGACCCTCTCATTTCTCTTCTTGTGGTATGGAAGTCAGTCTGTCATTTTCCATTGGTTTTGATGTGGTAGTTTTGTGTGAGCCACAGGAATCCCATCCAAGGCTAGCATATCTGCTAGGAAATCAAGACATTTCTGGAATTTGAGTGCTATCTTACATTAAGAATATGTGAATTAGGAGACTGGGAGAATAGGATGTCTGGGAACCACCAGGCGTGTTCACAGGGTCATTGACTTAGAACTGTTGGCTACCTGAGAGGCCATCTAGTCTACTCACCCATTTTACTTGAGGAAACTGAGGCCCAGAGAAATTAAGTGTCTTGCCCAAGACTATACAGGTGGGAAGCATCAGACAAGTTCAGGGTTGAATTTGGTCCTCTGACTCCAGGGCTCTTGCCCCTATACCAAAATAGTGTTGTTGGAATCAGAGTGAAGATTTGTTATTTTTGGAAGCCATCTTCCGAAGAGGGTAGATTGGAAAAGGGACCATAGGATTATAGACTTAGAGCTGAGGGGTAATCTTGTCCAACCCTCTTATTTTGTAAGGAAACCAAGGCCCATAGAGATGGAAGGTCATGCCAAATGGAGTCATTGTGGTACAATAGGGAGAGCTCTATGGTCATGAGACCTGGGTTTAAATCCCTTCTCTGATCTTGAGGACTGAAGAGACCACAGATAAGTAATTTACCTCACTGAGCCTCAGTTTCCTGATCTGTAAAGTGAGAGGGCCCTTGAGGTCTCTTCCAGTTCCAGTCCTATAATTCCATGCACCCAGGGTCTCTGATCCCAAAGCTATGTCCTTACCACTCTACCCAGCTTCATCTTTTAGTGGGGTGGAGTTGGAAGGAAAAGAGCTACCACATTCACATACACAGGGAATTATTATTATTGCTTTTTTGGAGGGGAGGAATCTGGGCTTGCATCAGGATAGGTGAAAAACTCTTACTGTGGAAAGTATCTCCACTATTGGAGATTGGCATTTACCTTTAAATCTATAGTCTTGATATGGGGTGGGGGGGCACATAGAGACTTGCACAGGCCAAAAGACAAGACTTGAAGTCAGGGCTTCCTGGCCAACCCTTTATGCCTGTAAATATGTGTGTACAAATATCCATTCATATACATATTTATGGAAAGTTCCATGATATCAAAGTCTGCCTAGGTATTTTCCAAATCTCATGTTTGTTAGCTAAATTAAGAAGTTAAACCAAATCCAGCTCTGACCTTGTCTGAGCAATCTTCAAATACTGAGCTGGTTCTCACCACAAGAACCAGGGCAATGAGTTGTTGAGTTAGCACATCTCAGCTCTGCCACTTATTACTCATGTGACTTTGGGCTGAGCACCTCAGGTTCCTTATCTGTGAAACGAAGAGATTGGATGAGGGCTCCTGAGGGCCTAGAGCTAGACTTTACAGCTAATTTCTGCACATTTCTACATAGCCCCAAAAAATGCAAATGGGTCAAGCCAATCAACATTTATTAAGCACTTACTATGTTCAAGACACTGTCCTTGGGATCCTTTAAGGCTCTGTGATTTGGTTGGTGTAGGGAGTCTTTCTACCAATGCAGGTCTCAATCCCTCTGTAACAGTGGATGAGGCCAGCCCCTTGATCTTATCTAGGCTGGTCCTCAAAGGACCTAAAGTCCTTTGTATACTTAAAGTATAAATGAAGTTTATACTACAAGTCTTTTTAACTTGGAGGACTCATCATGGGCTCAGTCTTCCATAATTCAGGGTCACCTCCATGCCATGATGAGGTGTAAGAGCAGACAATGGAGATACAAAAGCATAAATGGAAACTGTCCTTGCCCTCAAGAAACTAACAATCTTACAGTAAATTTGGGTTGCATGGACAGAGAAGCTGGGGGATCCTCACCTGACTCAATCCTCTTTGTTCTAACAGTTACATGGGATCTCTTTAGCTCCTCATTGTCAGAGGCATCTCTTGCTATCTTTGTGTCAAACATTTATTATATTGTGGAAACTTAGTACATGTTATACAAGAGCCAATGTTTTACTTATTACCAACATGTAGTAAAATGGGTTGAAAGGCTCTCCCTAGGTGAGAAAAGGCTTAATCTTTCCTCAAATTTAGGAGAGACATAGAAAGAACGTTCTAATTGAATTTAAGCACCAATGATTAAGGAAAGTATTACTATTTCTCCTGTGCAGCCACACTAACTCAGAAAACCACAGTAACTCTGCAGAAATCAACCAACAAATATTTATTAAGTACCTACTATGTTACCGATACTGTGTTAAGTGTTAGAGAAACAAAGAAAGACAAACTGTCCCCACTCTGAAAGAGTTCATAGTATAAGAGCAAATATATCAAATCCAAAGATGTAGTCATGTTGGGTGAAGATGGGAGGCAGAGGTGGATTAAGAGTAGTGTGAAGATATTCCCACCTCACTTTATATATCACTTTACTATTTTCATATAGTATGAAACCCCCTACTTGGCCGCCTTAAAATTCTTGGCATCCTTTGAAACACAGCTGACATACTCCCTTCAACCCAAGGTCTTTCTTGACCCACCTTCCTAGTTCTAACCAATTGTTGGGGCTCTCTTCCTATAGAAATTACTTTGTATCTATTTGTGTATGTTGCATCTCCTAGTGGAATGGAAGCTCATTGAAGGCAGGGATTGTTTCATTTTTGTCTTTGTATCCAAGAGTACCCGAAACCTAGGAGGTGCTTAATCAATATTTCAATTAAAGATTGAATTCAGAATTTTCTCATTTGTGACAGAAACCTGTACCCTTCACCTCATGCCATCTTGGCAGTATGGCTATCCACTTCCCATTAGGGATAGTATTTGTAAGGAAGTGGACCTCAAGATACAGGAGCAATGATCCCATGCTCAAGAATTCTATGTCAGAAGATTCCCTCATTCTGGAGGTCAAGAAGGAAGTTGGGACATTGCAAGCTCTTACCCAGGATACTTAGAAAGGGGAAGAAATAAGGGTGGGTATTCACTTGCATGAGATGGTTTAGTGACAATTCTGCCTAGCAGCAGGGATGTCTTTGGAGGCTATTTATAATCCTTCTATGTAATCTAAGCAAGAGTTAAGCATGGACTGCACATTGCAAAATTCCAGGTTAAATCTCATTATAATAAAATAACATTTTCCATCAGCTCCCTTTGCTTCAAAGGATGGTGTGGCAACGAGCAGAAAGCCTACTGGCCTCAGAGTCTGAGGACCTAGGTTCTATCCCTATCTCTTCTTGTTTTTCAGTTGTGTCTGACTCTTCATGACCCTATTTGGGGTTTTCTTGGCAAAGATTCTAGAGTGATTTGCCATTTCTTTCTCTAGTTCAGGAGGAAACTGAGGCAAACAGGATTAAATGACTTGTCCAGGGTCATATAGCCAGAAATTATCTGAGGCTGAATCTGAACACATTAAGATGAGTTTTCCTGATTCCAAACTCAGAGCTTTAACCATCAAACCACTTAACTGCCCTAGTCTCACCTCCTCTGCTTTCTAATTATGTGAACTTGAGCAAGTAAGCTTCTCTGGATCTCCATTTCTCTACCTGTGAAATGAGGGGCCTGGACTGGATGACAGCCGTAACATTCTATAATAGTATTCAGTGAGTATTCACATTCTTGGGGTGTAATTGGAAATAGTAACAGAAGGATGTCAAAGCCCCAGTGGGTAGTAGCTTATTTATTTTAAGCAATACTCCTTACAACATAGTTACACAGCAGCAAGAACAACAAATCTGGACAGTTTTTATATAATGTGATTTACCCCATATGAATGGAGTGGAGAATTGGGCCAAGTGAACTTTGGCCTTTCCTATTTGGATAGCTCAGACCAGTGTCTTTTTTTCCTTCCTTCCTTTATTGCATCTTCCCTTCCTCCCTCCCTCCTTCCCTCCCTCCCTCCCTTCCTTCCTTCCTTTCTTTCTTCCTTCCTTCTTTTCTTTCTTTCTCCTCATAACTTGTCTAGAAAATAGTTTAGTTTTCCATTTTAGTGTGTGTGTGTGTGTGTGTGTGTGTGTGTGTGTGTGTGTGTGTGTGTGTGTGAGAGCGCGCGCACGCGCGTTGATAAAGCCTTTGTACTCTTTTGACAAATGTTCTTCACCACTGTTTTCCACTGCTAAACATTACTAAAGACCATGTAGAGACCGGCTCTCTGCTCTAGTCTTCTAGGATGGCACTTTACAGATAGAAGAGGTCTTTGGGGTGGCTATCTAGGTCAACACCCCAAAGTGCTTCTTCCCCAGGTCTCACAGGCCCTAAGTGGCGGATCCAGCTCCTTTCCCCTGGTGCTGCAGGTGAGCCCGGCTCTGACAAATGCTCCACGGTCACTGCTCTTTTTGTGTCTCTCCAGCCCTGTGCGCCCTGGTGGCCACCATCTGGTTCCCTGTGTGCGCCCACCGCGAGACCCTGATCATGAGCTTTGGCTACTCTCTCTACACCGGCTGGATCGGGGCCACCCTCTGCCTCCTCGGTGGTTGCGTCATCTTGTGCTGCGCGGGAGACGCTCAGTCATTTGGCGAGAATCGCTTCTATTACTCTTCAGGCTCCAGCTCCCCAACTCATGCCAAGAGCGCCCACGTATAAGGGAGCATCTGGACTTCCCCGGGCTGGCCCCTGAGGTGCGCCAGCTGATGGACCGACGTGCCTAGGGCGGGTTGCAAGAACTCCCCTGCCAAGCTCTGATGCTGAAGGTCTAGAAAAGCCTCCTGTCCAATGTTTCGTAGCCTGATTTGCCCACCTGCTGCCTTAAGAGAAATCTCTCCCTCAGTTGTACCCCCTACATGTCACCCATGGTTCTGCCCAGTCCAAGCACTTCCAAGAATTCATATTAAAGAACCTTGGGTCACACCTCTGTTTATCTTCTTTTGGCTTTGGGTATCTTATTTCGCTTTTGTAGGTATTTTTTATTTTTGTTTTTTTTTCCCCTTCTATCTTAGCCAACATTTCTGAGTTGGGAGGGAAAAAAAAGACACTTTCAAGCTGTTTCAAAAGATAATGGGAACCTCCTAGAGGTGCCTCCCTGGTCCACCTCTCCCTTTAAGCTGTAAGGTCACATTGCTGTAACAAATAGAAAGAAAGAATGGGGTGGATGGGTCTGGGGAAGGGAGGGAGAGGAAATATTGGAACTTTCTGTCCCTGGGAAAGTTGCTTTTGTAAATTCAGGGGGGGGAGGGGCTAGGGGTAATTATTTTTCCTTTTTTTAAAAAAAAGTTGGGGTTTCACCTTTCTCTGTATTTTGTTTGTCACTGCTCCTTTTTGCAATCATGATTTTCCTGAAATTCTCCATTCATCAATATGAAGGAAATGAACTGATTAGGCTCTAACCACATAGTCCTTAACCATGACTAGCTTGAAATGATACTCCACAAAGCAGCTTCTGATTGTTTTTTTTCTTCTGGGTACAGAGTAGTTCTTAAACTCATCATTTCATATTTCCATTTAACCAGTAAAAAAGCGCCCCCACCACTTTCCCCCTTTCCTGCCCTCTTGTCCATTCTGACAACCAGCTTGATGTGGCATTATTGAACATGTGCTGTACTGGGGTGTCTGCAGGTCTCCTCCCATGCCAGGCTGTGGTATGCCAGCTAGAGAGAGACAGACACCCATCTCTCCAAGTACTGATGTGTTTTGTACCTTAAGTAAAGTACTGTAAAAATAAATAACAGACTGTCTGCGAAACTGGCCTTCAGTCTTCTGTATTGCAGAGGTATAACTTGTTTTTTTTTTTTAACTTCAAATTTCATCCATATTTACTAGTGGTCAAAAGGCTGTTTCAGGAAGGGTGGATTCTGTTTGGTTCTCTATGATCACATCTAGAACTGGAAAACTTCTCAGGCTATCCAGCATAGCTCCCTAATTTTACATGTAAGGAAACTGAGGTCAGAGGGGCTAAGTAACTTGTCCAAAGTCACACAGGTTAAGGGGCTGGGATTTGAACTCAGGTCCTCTGACTCCCAATCTAAGAGTAAGTGGATAGCCCCACCCCCTTTTATCCCTCGCCCACCATATCAACAGAATGTGAGTTGGAAGGGCTCTTGTAGGTCACTAAATCCAACTTATACTTGAATAATCACCCTCTCCCACCCTTCCCCTCAGTGTACCCACAAGTGGTCACTCAATTTCCACTGAAAACCTCCATCAAAGGGGAGCCCACTGTCTCCTGATAGTTTACCCTAGAATCAAGACCTGGTGTTAGTCCTGTTTCCTGGGTTTAGTGATATGTACGCACCAAGCTTCCATGCTTGAATGTGTACTGTGGAGATTGGGCTATGAGTAGAATTATTTATCAAAAATTCCTCTTGTTCAAAGAATGCTTAAAGGGATATACCAGGATTTAAACCCAAATTGAAGCCAGCCTTTGGGAATTTGAAGGAATTGCTACTTCTAAATAGGGGACTGATTTCTAGCCATAATCGTATGGGAAGCAGTAAATGTTGGGGAATGGAAATATTTAGTTTTTAAGTTTTAATTTTTTTTCTATGATGTCTCTATAGATATGGGTCTGCTCTGAGAAAACATAGGCTACCTCATCTTTGTTTGCTTTCTTTTCCCCTTCAAATCAAATGTGAACTTCAGAAACACTTCGGTGATCTAACAGCTGCCAAACATTTCCTGTTTGGGAACATCTGTTCCAGTCATCAGGGAATGTATAAACATTTGATTTGCCATGAGGCCAGTTTGAACGTTTGCACCCATCAGGAAAATGATGGCCCCCCGATGAATACTCCAATGACTCTGGGATCTCATCAATGATGCTTAATTTCCCTTAAATTAACAAACATTTACAAAATCATTTGTGCTGACTAGATAGTTTTCCTGTTGGTCAGTATATATATTTAGCAATATTATAGGTATAATTAGGACAACCCATACAATTATTTCTAGAAATGTCTGGACTTAGCTTTCTTCCACTTCCCCCCCCCCCAAATGCATTAAATACTGTTTAGTCAAAAATAAAGTAGTTAATTTTATTATATTTTATTATTTTACTATTTTTTCAATGATCAAGAATTATTTTTTTCTCCCCAATCACCCTCCCATCACCGAAAAAAGAAATATAAAATCTATGAAATTTTATGCTAGAAGTGGGTAGGTGATTGAATAGAGTCAAGTGAAAAAATTAAGCATTTATTAAGGGTTTACTATAGTCTTTGCTTCCAAGGAGCTTATTTGAATGGGGAGAGATATGCAAACAACTATGTACAAACAAGATCTATATAAGCTAGATTGGGATAATCTCAGGGAAGAAGGCATTAACATTAAGGGGAATGGGGAAAGGCTTCATAGAAAAGAAAGAATTTTAGCTGATACTTTAAGAAAGCCAGGGGAGCCAGGAGGTGGGGAGGAGGAAAGAGACAGTTACTGGTATGGGGGACAGCCATTGAAAATGCCTAGAGTTAAGTGATTGGAGTGTCATGTTTGAAGAATGACAGCCAGGAGTCTGGAGTCACTGGAGGAAAGTATGAGAATACCAGAGAAATGAGAAGGGACCAGGTTATAAAGTGCTTTAAGCCGAATAGGATTTTCTTTGATTTTTGAGGTAATAAGGAACCATTTATTGAATAGAGGAAGAAGACTCAAAGTCAGGACAGCATATGGGAATTGATTCATGAGATAGGGGGTCCCAGTAAAGACTATACAATACCCAAATTTTCAGGTTTTCAGGTTTCTTTATTTCTACTGGTCAATTACACTTTTATTAATTGTCTGTGTTATTGAGGTGCTGTGAGAAGTGTTGGTATCCCAAAGACAAAGTAAAGGGTAGAGGCTCCTACTCCCAAGGAACTGCCAGTAAGTCCAGTAGCAAGGGTCAGTAAGTCTCAGAATAATCTTAAGCTGTTCCAGAAATGACCATTCTCCATATCCAACTAACAGCTTGAGTTTGAATTCATCCTAAGTGACTCTGTAAAGTTAATGTCCCTTCTTCTTTTCCCTAGCTGGCAGTCAGTTTTATCTATATCATCTATATTATCTAAATCTCTATCATCTATCTATATCTATGCCTATATATGTATATCCATACAATACATATATGTATTGTGTATATATATATATATATATATATGTATAGAATAGCTATTCTATGAACTCTGGGGGTGGGATGGGAAATAGCAGTGGTGATGAGAGCAGAAACAAATACCTGGCCCCAAGTGCTTGAATATGGATATCCCAAATCTGGATACACTTTCATTCATGGAATGGTGAAGGCAAAGTTTATGTATCTGAATGCTAGGGCTACAGAGCATATTATCAAAGAGATTAAGAGCAGAAGGATGCAGGAGAAAGAAGACCGGATGGGATAGCCAGAAGAATTGAGGACAAGTCCCTGTATTACTATTAATTTGTTAGATGACCTTGGACAAGTCATAGTCTCTGACTGGCCCTCAGTTTCCTTGTTTGTAAAATGAAGTAGTTGCACTGGATGAACCTTCCAGTTCTTTTTCCAATTCTTAGGTTCATTCTATGCCTATGAGTCACTGCCTCTCTGGTTTTGAGATAACTTTGGCCTCGCCCTCATGATCGGGGTAGTTATGGGAAGGCAGGATGACCTTGAGATGTACATTGAGTTTTTTCTTTTTTTCTCTGGCTTTCTATGAGTAGACTGTGGGCTGGGGATCATTGGTTTGAAAATAGTTCAATGTAGCTCAGGATTTTCTGGAAAATGTAGGGGAGAATGATTTAACAAAACGTACCAAATTAATCTTTTACTGGAGGTATGCTAGTGTTAGAGAAAGAAGATTGTGTACTTGCAGGGCACAATCTCTACATTTGTGCTGAATTAGTGGGTGGGAGGATGGGAACACAAAAGAACAGAGTTTGGTTTTATCTCACGCTGTATTTTTTTTTTTAATCTGGGTTGCATATTGTCTTTCTATACAATGTACGCAATGTGTACCGTAACTCCTTAAATGTTTGGCAGGACATTCGTGCCCATTACCTCACATGCTGGGTAGTACAGCAGGGTTGCTGCACGGTTGTTAGGAGAGGCAGAATCAGTGCTGCCATTGATTCTCGAGATGGGGCCCCCACAAAGGACTATGGAACACCCAGATGTGCAGCTCTATAGAGACTGAATGGGGATTGTGGATTGTATGCTTCTCCATGCTGTGGATTGCCTGAATAGCATCTCTTGAGGAATCTATGTTTTTCAATATCATACAGAATGTCAGTTTCAGAGAGCGGGCTTTGTGTACCAAGCATTGGGGGAGGGGAGGTTTGTGGAGGGAAGGACCAGTCTCCTCTCCATACTCAGAGCCATAACTAAGATTTTTGTGCCCAGGTCAAATATCACAAGCATCACTAGAGCAAGTGGGTGGTGGGGTGGGGGTGGTACATTGCCTGAGTAGAAGGAGACAGAGAGCAAGAGCTATGTCCTCAATCAAAATGCCTACTGGGGAGGCTGCATACCGAGAGTAGGTAATGATTGGGGAGGAGAGGAATTCATTCTAGACTGATCCTTGGGAGCTTCCAATTTTTAAACCAATTATTCTTGTGAACAAAATGCTGAGTGCTGCTTTTTCTATTCTGCTAAAAGACTTTCTAAACTGTGTGTCTTGGGTCAAATTCCTGATTCCCCAGTCTTGGCTACTACTCTGACCCCATGTTGAAATGAAAAATGTGGAACTGTAGAAATCTTTATAATGTTGTAAAACTCTTCAAAACATTTTTTCCAGGTGCCCTAGATTTTGAGCTGGAAGAGACATCAGAGGTTTTTGAGTCCATCTTCCTCATTTTATTGATGAGGAAAGCGAGGTCCAGAAAGTTTACGGTCATATGGGTGGCAGGGCTGGGATTTGAACTCAGGTCCCATGATTTCAAGTCCAATGCTCTTTTCACTGTATCATGCTGCCTCCCCCTCCCCCCTATTCCTTTGCCTCTGAAGGTAGAATGATGTAAGGAGATGGACAGATAGAATGAAGAAAACCATCAGGAAAACAGGAGTTTTTAGTGGGGACAGCAGAAATAGAGATGAGTCCCTCAGGTCAGATGACTTTATGCACCTTTCTCAAATCCTGATACCCCCAGAAGAAAATAAGAGAACAGTCAATCTCCCCCAAGCCAAAGTGATTTTTCCGGTAGTAACTGTGAGATCATCTCTGCCAAATTTTAAATGTTTTGGTGCAGGAACTGAATCTTATCTGTATTTTGCCCAGATACACATAGTGGATGTTGAATTTATTTGGTGAACTAATGAAAGGCATTTAAAATATTTTATTTTAAAGAGAGATTTTTATCCTGTAAGCCCTGACCTCTTCAGGTGTAGGTCATTTTCACCCACAGCAGAGCAGCTCATGTACATAGGCAGAATATCTGCTTGCTTATTCGATGTGATTTTATTAGTGTTGGGAAGGCTGCCTCTCACCTCCCTCACATCTCCTGAACTCAGCTCACCCAACTATTATAAATATTTTCTTATGGCTTAAGGCTTTGTCTCTTGAGGATGCAAATATTCCTCAGAAGAGCATCAGAGAGAGTGGTTACATGTTGTCTTACCACGTATTTTCACCTTACTGTGAATTTATTTGTTCCTTTACTGAGTGTAGGATTTGAAAGTGAGGAAAGATGAAAAAATGTGTGTGTGTGTGTGTGTGTGTGTGTGTGTGTGTGTGTGTGTGGGTATTTTGTGTCTGAGGAAAGGGCAGAGGAGTTACTTCTAAGAAGATTTTGAGAAAAGGATTATAAAACAGTGAAATATACACTTTACTTTCTTCTCAATGTTGCATAAGGTAGTTAGCCCACAGTACTAGAAGAGGTGATCCTTGGCAACATCGAAGGGGTAAGCCTTTTATCAATCATTTTACCTTAATGTGAAAGAATTTAGGAATTCAGTCCCTGAAAAGTAGAGAGGACATTTGCCTCAGGGGATCTTTTGCATGAGAGGTTCTCTGACTCTAGGACCCCCCTTTTCCTAAGTTGCATCTTGTTTCAGCCCTTAGTCCTCTCACCAAATTTCTGACAAGACAGGTCACTGAGATGTATTGCCTTGTAGAATGTTAAAGAAAGTCTACTGAGGTTACTGTAAGAGAATGGAGACATTAATCTGGGTCTGATGGGCTTGTGGTATGTGTGGATCTTAGTAATGCTTTATGTCTATGTTAAAGCTAGAAAGAAAATTTCCCCAGAGTAGTCTTGAAGCTTCATCTTGAGTGACTAAAATTTCAGACCATGATGGGTTGGTAGCAAAAGTGATTGTGAGTCAAGCTGCAAATATGGCACAGAGTCTGAGTTTATTCACCTGTCAAGTGAGGGGATTGGGATGTTCACTATTATCCTAGGACCTCTGCTGCCCCCCCACTTTAAATCTGGGATCCTGGCATCCAATTGTATTGCTCCCCTCTCTGATACCCCCTCCTTGGTCAAGAGAAGCCAGGATACAGAGGACACCAAAGTGCATTGGTGTTATCATGCATTGACTTGGAAATGGGCTTCATGGGCTCAGGAAAATCCCACTGCCAAGCAATTGCCTTCCTCCTTTCCCTGGGAAGGACATCACCCATGAGGCAGGGAATCCAATCACTGCCTATTGAGAGCTTTCCAGCTGTGTTACTCCATTTGGGCAGTCCTATCCATGAGTTTTGTTTCCTTTTTGGATTTCACTTCTAAAGTTCCTTTCTGTCACCATATGTGACGTCAGTTAGAGCCTTCAGTCATTTTCATCCCTTATTCCCAGAAGAGCTACTGACACAGTACCTATCTGGTTGGGTTAATTGATATCAATGACTCCCTTTTCCTGGAGAGGAACTTGGCAAGAGTCCCAAATCTCTTTTTCTTGATACATTATGGGCACCAAGCTTGCACATGATTATATGAAACTTGGGCATGCTCTCATGTCTCTGGACCTCCCAGCTGCCAGGGGCTTTTTGTAGCTTTAGATCTAGATTGGAGTGAGGTCAATGGAAAGCCAGTGGGAAGAACCTGTCCTGGGACAGAACAGGGAGTATGTGTGGGGTGGGAGCCTCTGGCACCAAAATTGCTCACTTGCACTTGGAAGTGGGTTATAGAAATTATGTCAGCTGAATACGTGGAATGAGAGGATGTTGGGGGAGGCAGAGAAGGTGGTTTCCTAGATATCCAGTGATGTGTTTAACCCCTACAATGCTCTCTGAAGCACCACCCTGGGTAGGAGAAGTCCCTAAGTCACATGTATTTCATTAGTCTGCCTGTTCTTTAGCCACCTTGATAGTAAAAGAAATGGCTTTACTGGTCTTGGTCGTGGTTTGCTAAGCCCCTATTCTTAGGCTTGGGACCAGGGGCAGGTTGCCCTAAAAAAAATCTCTGCTACTGTGACTTGTGTGACCTTGGGAGAGTCAATGAACCTCTCCAGGCTTATGTTTATACCTAGGTAAAAGCAAAAGATGAGATTAAGTGAAGTCTAAGATATATTCCAGATCTAACTTTTAGGATTTCATGATAAATAGATGGAGGAAGTGATTTGGACAGGACAATGGTACTGGTAACCACACAGGATCATTGATTCAGAGAGGGAGAGAACTCATCTATCAAAGGTTCTTAACTTGGGCTCCATGAACCTGATTTTAAAAATATTTTGATAACTTATTTCAATATAAGTGGTTTTCTTTGCAATCCTATGGATTTGATTTTATTCATTTAAAATATTATTCTGAGAAGGGTTTCACCAAACTGCCAAAGAAATACCAGACACAAAAAAGGTTAAGTACCCCTGATAGTTCAACTTCTACAGATTCAATTAAAGACAATTTTCAGATGTTTTTAGCTCAGGTCAGATTCAGATCTGACACATTCTAGAAGAAATTCACAGCCCATAAGTTCCAAGAGTTCTGATCAACTGTGGCCCTTTCCATTTTGTACACATAGAAACTGAGTTCCATCAATTTTCTCTGTGAAGGTGGATAGCCCGAACTTAGAATGTAAATTGAAGCAAGTTTTCCTTCCTTCCTTCCTTCCTTCCTTCCTTCCTTCCTTCCTTCCTTCCTCCCTTTCTTCCTTCCTTCCTCCCTTCTTTCCTTACCGACTTGTCTAATGAGGAAATTAATTTCATATTACTATACAGGTTTGTAATATGTTTTGTTTTTCGTGCCTTCTCAATAGGTGAGGGAGGGGGAGAAGGGAGAGAATTTGGAACTGAAAATAAAATAGACAAGAAAAAACCTAAGCCTGAGTCTTAGCAGGGCTTAGTAATACACCTAAGATCACACACAGATCACTAGTGACAGAATTGGAGCTAGAACCCCGGTATTCTGAATCCGAGGCCAGATGAGACCTACTAATTGAAGCTGCCTCCCATTCCTTATCTTCATTTTTTTTTTTTGGTCCCCTTCAGTTGTCTTTCCAAAGAAAATGCATTTTGATGCTAAAGAATCTGATCATCCCAGACTTGGACAGTAATCCCTTTTAATGCTAGTTATCTTCTTTCTGTGATTATCTCTAATTAATCCTGGAAATAGCTTGTGAGTCTGTTTGCTCCTCCATTAGAATGTGAGCTACTTGAGGTCAGAGACTGTTTTTGGACTTTCTTTGTATCCCCAGTCTTTAGCACAGTACTCGGCTCATAGGAAACAATAAATGCTTACTGACTGACTGATGGTGGGTGGGAGGTGTGATTAGTGAGTTAAAATAGGAGGACCTCTTTCCAACATGACATGAAATCTTTCAGGTCTTTGTTAAAAGTGAATGATGAGAAAGAACTGGAAGTGTCATGTACTCTCTTGTTCTAATTTTAATACTTTATGGACCTGGGTTTGAATTCTGGCTTGGTTACTTACTCCTTGTGTGACTTGAGGCAAGTCAATTAACTCTGAATCTGCCTTGATTTCCTCATCTATACGATGGAGTCAGACTAGATGGTCTCTAAAGTCCCATTCAGCTCAAAATCTTTTACTCCATAGAATCCTATAGTACCAGTCATTTTGCTGCTGTGGGCATTTCTACTCAAGAAGAGGGTACTCCATTATCACTCAGTGGGAAACCTTTGAGAGTTGCTGTGATCAAAACTTTCATCCCCTTGTGGCCAGCCTGGTGATGAGCCACTCCAAACTTAGCTGGACTGGGCCTCAGAGGGGGATTTTATGGTGAACTGCTATAAACGAGAAAAATGAGATCTACCCCCACGAAAGGAGGGAGACTCTCTAGCACACCTCAATTCGTAGGATGATAGAACTAGAAGTAGGAAGGGTCTGAGAGACCGTCTAGTCCTTCATTTGACAGCTGAGGAAACTGAGGCTAACTCACTTGCTGAGAATTACACAAGTTAATTAAAGTTAGAGGAAGGATTCAAACCAAAATCTTTTGACTTCAGAGATGTTGCTTTTTCCTAGGAGGGCATGGAACTTTTTTTTCTCCAACTTAACATTTTAAAAGTCAATCTGCTTATTTTTTTTTTATATTTTTATTGTGTAAGCTAAAACCATTTTCCACAACAAAGCAATTAGTACCAAAATCAGCTCTTCTAAGTGGTCCTTCTGAAAAGGAAAATTGCAGCATTTAAGGCAAGATGCATTTCTTAATTTTCATTTGAGGATCAAAAGGAAATACCAGAGCTTAGGTATTGGTTAAGCTTAACAGAATCTGTTTGGGAAAGGTCCTCCATTGTTGTTGTTGTTTTGGTTTAAATGTCTGTGTAAAAGCTTTACATTACTCTGGAAATTTATAGCAAGACACTTCTGTTCCTGAGTCTCTTTATAAATCCATTTTTAATGTAAAGGCACACAATAAAGCTTTATGTATATTAAAATAGACACATTTTGTTAAGTTTAGAATTTCCCCAGATTCTCAATAAGTCAATATAATGTTAACACTACAGTCATTGGAACATAAAATCCACTCCATAATATATATCTGCATATATTTTTTTCTTTCTTCATAACACACAACAACACCCCATTGTATGGTGCACCAATGGGAATTGAAAACCACAAAAAAAGGAACACTTTTAAAAGCAAATACAGCAATTTCATAACCAAAACATCAGAGAATGGACACCAGAAAATACCATCTGCAGAAAGCAAGTTGTACTTCTCAAGGACCAAACAAAACAAAAAGTCAATAGAATTTACAAGCTGTATTTATAACATCGGTTACGAATCAAACAGTGATTTTCTCTTATATTTTCCACAGTGAGAAAGCTAGAAGCTGAGTTTCATCGTCAGACAATTGTGAGCAAGTGAAATAAGGACCAGGGATGTCCTATGCAAACCTTAGGGAGTTGCTTACATAAGCAAAAACAGTTGAGGTATTTATGATTCAGCAACCAAGGAGTGTGTTTGCTTTGGAAGATGGGAGCTTGGGATCCCTCCCCAGTTTAACCTTTCCTTGCTATTTGTCAGGGGAGGCATGAGCACAGTCAGCTCCCAGGACCCACCATAAAGGGACTCATGCCTTACTTGCACATCAAAGTGAAAAGGATACCCCACAGATTATACTTCCTGGGAAAATCCAATGACCTTCAGGTCCACTGTTAATGTCCTTGCTTGTGCAAGTGGTGCCTATGAAGAAAACTGTTGGGGAAAAGTTCAGAGGGGTTACCTATGCATGTGAATGATTCTCCAGCTGTATTGGTTTCCTAGTTCTGAATAGTGTTGTCTCTTTCCTTGGCCTCTCCAAAGATCAGGGACTCACGAATCCCTAAGGGGTCTGTGGATAGATTTCAGGGGCAATCCGTGAATATGGATGAAAAAAAGTGTATCTTTATATTTGCCAACCTCTAATTTAGCATTTTTTTCAATTGTGAATCTAGGCAATAAAAGGTGATTCTCAGAAGAGATTCATAGGCTTCACCAGATTGCTAAAGGGTCCATCACACACACACACACACACACACACACACACACACACACACAAAATGCTTCAGAATCCCTGCATTAGAGGGACCCAAATGGGAGCTACCAACTCTAGAAAGATTCACTTCTCTGCAATGGAATTGATGAATTATTTTCTTAGAAGGAAAATCTTACAGATCATCTTTTCTCCATCCATCTAGAATACTGTTTATGGATTCCTACACCATTTTTAGTCAATAGCAGAGTATGTGTCAATTTCAGAGCATATGTCAATATCGGCAAGGCCCACAACCTGCCTAAAGTAAGGCAGGAATAAGATAGAACTTTTTACCTTCTGTAGCTTGAGAGCTGAGAAGAGAAAGGAAGCCCATTTTCCATAGAGAAAAAAAAAGAATCAAAGAGAGAAAATGAACAATGGTATAGTTATCATCCTTGGGCCACTCAGGTGGGCCAAGAAAAGTGAGGCTACCTTCTTCTTCTTAAGAAAAAGAGAGTCGGCATGAAGGTCCATCTATGGAGTGAGGAAGACTTAGGTTCTAGTCTCTGACATGTTCTCTGACATGTGTGACCCTGGGCAAACTACTTAACCTCTCAAGCCAGGCAAGCCTTTGAAGTATCAGTGCCAAAGGAGCTGCCAGTTTGCAGAAGGGATCTGAGAATTATCTACCCCAGTGAGATCATACAGCATGTTAGTACAGGAAAGGAAAATGTAAGTAACGTTGCTTATAAATTTTCAAAGGAAATAAAATATTGATATAGGAACAACATAAGAGGGAACACGCCCTTTATATATATTATACATAAACATATATAATATATATATCTTGTTTATACACAGTGGATGCATGATTTTTCCTCATTAGACTGTGAATTCCTTAAGAATATATAGTTTTTTTTCCTACCTTTCTCTGTAACTCCAATGCCTGGTACACAGTAGGTATTTAATAAATGCTTGACGACTTGAGTTGGCTTGACTCAATTTGATTAGAGAAAGAGAGTTGGACTCAGGGTCAGAAAGACCTAGGTTAAAGTCTTGCTTCTGACCCATGTTGGTTATGTGATCTTGGGCAGACCACTTTATCTCTAGGTAACTCCATAGGAGTATGGATTATAAATGGGTCACTGAACTGTGTCACTGAAGGGAGTTTTCCTCACTGAAAATTTCCTATACAAATGACATCAAAGGTCTGGTTTGGAAAAAAAAAAAGAAAACATGAATTAAAACTAAAAGGAGGATGTTGGTGGCCATTGTAGTAGTTGTAAGAATCACAGAAGGCATAGAATCATTGAATCCAAGAACTATGGAACTTGAAAAGACTTTAAAAGCCATCTAGTCTAACCAAGACCTGTGAAGAAATCCTTTTTATGACCTTTCCAAAAGTGGTCATTCAATCTCTATTTGAAAGTCTCCATAATAGGACACACATCAGCTGCTCCTTCCTCTGACCAGTGGAGGCCATTTTGGTCCCCTTCATTTAATTCTACATAAATATAAATGGTTCTGAAATAACGTTTAGGTTATCTGACCAGGGTCAAGTCTGGAGAATTTCTCAGGAGCAGCAGTTATAGAAATAAGATCTAGAATTAGAGAGGACCTCAGGAGCCATCTGGTCCAACCCTTTGTTTTCTAGAGAAGAAAACTAAGACCCAGAAATGTCAATGATTTTCTTAAGGCCACTCAGGCAGGATCACATACCTAAAGCTGGAAGGAAGCTCTGGGGTCAGCTAGTCTGTCTCTCTAATTTTTTTTTTAATGAGGAGGAAACTGAGTCCCAAGGAGTGACCTTGAGACTATAACTTAGGCTGGTGTAAACATTATGTCTGCTAGTGCTGCAACTTGAGGAAAAGGGGATACTGCAAAGGAAAAAAAAGAAAGATCTGGTTATAAAACAGAGTTACTCCTTCCTCAAGGATGGACTCTGTTCAGACATTACAGAATGTGGTCACATTTTTTGCAGGTGTCTATATCAGCCTGTGTGATTTGAATTCCTTGAGTCTAAGAAGGGTTCATTAGTTCCCATGGTTCAGGCATGGGGTTCAGACACATTTCCTGGTCTCTGCCACTTTTCAAGAGGGTTGATTCTGACCTGGAGGATTTGGCTTAGTTTCAACATAATTCTCTTTGCTCTGGGGATTCCACATGGCTATCTTGACCATCTATGGCCTGTTTGGAGGAGGGATGAGTCCTCCATTATGTAGCCTTGAAAGAAGTACAGGCCAGGGATTTACTCATAGATTGTAGCCAAATGTGTTCAAAATGATGTCCCTTGTATCAAACATTTCCAGGAGAACATGGGAATAATGTTTGTAGGAGTTTCCATTTGGTTTAGGCAGAAACAATGTACTAAAGTCAGTAGAAACAATCTCAGCACCTTGAAGCATCCTAAACCAATGTATTTGCTAATTACAGATGAGCCTTATCTGGTCAATAAAGCAGCTTCAGCAGGGCTTGGAAGTACTTGATTAGTTGTGACAACTGCTAAGGGAACTTGTATATAAAATAGATTCTGAAAGGATATTCTATATTTTAAAAATTAATTTAGAACAAAAATACAGATCTAAGTGAATGAGTGGCAGTGTAGCTTAGTGGACAGAGTCAGGTAGATCTGAGTTCAAGTGCAGCTTCTGACACACACTGGCTCTGTGACCCTGAGGTCAAGTCACTTACCCTCTTAGTTCTCTAAGCAACTCTCTAAGACTAAAAGTTTCAGAAAAGGTGCCATTCTGTTTTGGCAGAGAGAATTTCCTTATCTAGCAGTTTCCAATAATAATGAAGTCACAGGTCCAGTCCATATCCCTATCCTTTAGATTCTCATTAATTTAGAATGGTCTTAATCTGAAAAAATATTTATAATAATAATAATTTTTTGCCATACAGACAAAATAATTATAAAATATTTTATTAGGTCTGATGGTTTATATTTTCCTTGTAGATTAAAAGAATAATGTAAATGTCATATGCCAATGCCTTTGTTTATGATTTCTGTTGGGATGCCCAAACAATCAATCAATCAATCAACATTCATTTATTAAGTGAGTATTCTATACCAGACACAAATGGAGAATGGAGACAATCTGTGTCTTTAAGGAGCTTATATTCTATCGGAATGCAAAAATTTAATAGCTCAAGCTATTAGACATGTTTAATTGGTGGTGGAACCAAAGAAGGACATGAAAATGTCAGCATAAACTATTAAAATGGGCATATTTCTCACCTCTTATCTATGTTTGCATGAACTTGGAGGGTTTTCTGTGATTCATCATGTTTTTACATCAGTAGATCACAATAAAAGCTCATGGTAAAGAAAATGCCAGACATTCACAGCCTAGGATGGAATTTTTCTAGCATTCAGGTCTAGGGCAAAGGAGAAGCTGGCGCCAACCTCATTTTATTCCATTATCAGATATGGTTTCAGTTATCAGGTTCCTCTTGCCATTCTTTCCTAGCACAATTTAGATGACAGGTATATCATAAGAATTTTAAAATTTACTGGGTTTTTTTTTTATACCTAGAAGCTGTAAAAAGTACTGATTTCTCTTCACTGACTTAATACTTTTGGTAAAATCTTTAATTTCAAATTTACATCCCATGAATTTTGTGGTTTTGGTCCCAAGATGCTGATTTTTGCGAATGGAAGCTAACTGCTTGAGTCAGCACATTTAGAAAGTGGGATGCAAATAAGGTGGTCCTAGAGCTCCTTTAAATCACTTAATTCTATTTCAAACACAGTGAATAGGCCAGTCTGATAAAAAAAAAAAAAAGTAACCAGACCAGCTATTAGGTAAGAGGAGTTCTCATACAATGCTGAGCAAGTCAGTAGCAGATGACCTAGCATGAGGATTATTGGAGTCACCGACTTCTCTTTCCTTCTGCCTTTTGTTGGCCAGTTGTTATGGCACTGGAACCTCCAGGGTAGGGAGTTCAAAAGGAAACAAGTTAATGGAGGACAATGGATCCCGAGACTTTCTGTTTCCTAGCAATTTCAATGAAGTATAAGCTCCTGGAGGACAGGGACTGATCTTTTCATCTTTGACACTCTAATGCCTGGCACATAGTATGTCCATAATAAAACTATTCGTTGGGTTGATAAGAATTGAACAGAGTAAGTTGTTTCATGGAAGAGGTGGGTAGAAGGATGGATTAAAATGAGATTTGAGGATTATTAGTGCCTTCCAATTTTCCACACTCCCCTTACTATCCATGATTAGGAAGGAAGAGTACTTTTCAGCTGTTGCAATACCTTTCCTACAATTACAGGAGCTTTGGTGATCTATGAGAAAGAAATGAACTTTACCATCTATAACACTTTTCTTGCAGTTTCATTGTTCATTACTTTCATTTACTCTCTTTTTTATTCCAGATGAGCTTGCCTCACTATTGTCCCCCTAACTTACTGCCCTCATTACCGTTCTTCTCTCAGAATTGTCTGTATAGTGACTTTCCTCCCTCCTCACCTTTCTTTCTGAGAATCTTTAAGCTTCCTCTGAGGCTGATCTCAGGGGCCATCTTCCATAGGAAGCCCCTTCTTCTCATTAGTCATCTCTTCTCATTAATTTCCTCTCCCTTCTTAAACAATCTTGTATTTCTTTATTTGTATACCAAGGGGAGAGGGAGCACAGCATAGTGGAATGAGCATTACCTTGGAAATTGTAGGATCTGGGTTCAAATCCTGCATTTGATGGTTATTATTTTTGTGACTTTGGAGAAATTACAACCTCCCTGGGCTCTAGTTTCCTCATCTGTGAAATGAGGGGTTTGGACTAGATGCTCCATATCTATTATCCTATGACCTAGCAATGCCTCTGAGCCTCAGTTTCCCCATCTGTAAAATGAAGGAGTTGGACTATCTGGCCACTAAGTTTTCACTTCAATGATTCTCTAGTAGAATATAAGCTCCTCGAGGAAAGGAACTGCCTTTTATTTTGTTATTGTAACCCCAGTGTATATAATAGTACCTTGTACACAGTAGGTGAATAATAAGCATTGTTAAATTGAACTGTTGAATACTGCTAGGGGCAAAACACCTACCAAACCCTCCAACAGATCTCTGCTAATCTCTACTTTGTGCATTAAGATTTTTGCTGTTTCCTCCCCATTTTTCTTCCTGTTGTGATGCTAATTAATAATTACTTTCCCTGGGGCTGCTAGGTGGCGCAGTGAGTAGAGCGTTGGCCCTGGAGTCAGACACAACACACAAACAAATAAAAACCTAGCCCTGTGACCTTGGGCAAGTTACTTAACCCCAGTTGCCCTCCAAAAGGCAAAAAAAAAAAAAAATTACTTTCCCCCATCAGCTCAGAGACTGTTCTGAAATGTAATTGGATATATTCAAACAAGATAGGTTTGATGAGTCTTAAAATAAACCCATCATCTTCCCCCCACCCCCACAAAGGTTGCCAATGATTATCTCCTTCCAGTGTGCAAAATAAACATAAAAGCATGAATTTCATTACCCATCTGCTCTTTCAAATTCCTCTTCCTTTCAGACCAGGCACTGTGTCCCTAAGGGAAGTTCAGATGAGAGAAACACAATCTTGTTGACTGGAGGTCAGAATCCTGTGAAGCCAACAGGCAACCAAAATTTCAAAACAATAACCACAAGGATTTTTTTTCTTTAAAGGAGTAGTGATAAGTTTGGGGAGTACTGGAGCTTCCATGCTGCTTTCTTGGAAACTGATTTCAAATTTCAAATGATTTTGAAGGGATGGCTCTACCTGTTAAGCCTGTATGTTGGATATAGTGATGGTCAGCTGAGACGGTCTGCTCTAGGCCAAGGGTGGGGAACCTGCAGCCTCGAGGCCACATGGGGCTCTCTAGGTCCTCAAGTGCAGCCCTTTGACCGAATCCAAACTTCACAGAACAAATCCCCTTCATAAAAGGATTTGTTCTGTAAAACTTTGACTCAATTAAAGTGCCACACTTGAGGACCTCGAGGGCCCCATGTGGCCTCGAGGCCACAGGTTCCCCACCCCTGCTCTAGCCTTTCTATGGCAGACAACCCTGGATCTGCTTTGTCTGTCTCTGTACAGGGTAGCTGCCTGCTCCCATCATCCGAAAGCAAAGGAAGAGGCTGAGAACACAAAGTCCAGGTACTTAGAAAGGAAAGGACCAGGGCATAATGTTGCTTAATGGAGTTAGGAAAACAGCAGGATGGAGAAAAAACCCTCCCCCTCCCACCCTTTTCAGGGTCATTCTTGCAAAGATTTTAGCTGACAGCAATATGTGAAACAGTTTTGTTTGAGATTGCATGCATTTAAGGAACAGTGAAACCTGTAGGAGAGACAGTTGGTCTAAGGGCAGAATTTGCGATTAGCTGTGTCTTACTCTTAATACTTCCATCATACTTTGTTTGGGTAGGGGTAGGAGGAAAAGCTTTTTTTTTCCTTCATAAGAATACCTGTTAAAGCCCAGATCTAGTGCCTGCCCTGGTGAGAGATTTCCCCTCCCTTGGGACTTCACTGATACAGCTTGGGGAAGTGTACTGGAAGGTCTGTGGGTGTGTGCCCCTTGGATCAGCTGGTTCTGAGGTGGGATGGAGGCTTGTGGAATGCTATTATCCAACTAGCCATATGTTAACATTTTTCAGAGTAGCACCCACTAGTCAAATGGTTAGCTATATCCAAGCACTACACAATTTGATATTTTAAAAATAGAAAAGAATTTTCCTGGAGACCTTAATGGTTGGGGGGGAAGTACCTCTACTTGCTAAGATCTTTATCCAGTGATGAAGCAAATTTGGCCTAATTTTTTACTGAGTCCCATGAGATTGTAACCTTCTTTGACTTCTCTCTTAAACCTCTGTACTGGTCAGATATTTTGAGCTTGTTCTGAAAGCAAATGCTCCCATGGATTGCGGATTTCATCAGTGTGGGGAATAGTACTCCCTTCATTGCTGCAGACTGCAAAGGAAGTGGCGAAAGTGATTTTTGCCTGTGCTCTTTGGACTCCCCTCCCCTCCCAGAAGCCTATCATGTTTTTAAATGAAAACTTTATGGTACCTCAGGCCGTGCCACTTAGTCTACATGCCTCCATCATTGCAGACTTGGGCCCTCGGGGGATGTGTCCCAGATCCATTGATCTTGGATTGGTCCATTGGTACATGGGGGTGAAGTCTCTCAGTAAACACAAAGAGGAACCTGTCTTGTCCAAGAATTCAATTTTGTGAGCTTAGGACATTCTATTCCTTGCTAAGAAAATGCCAGCTGACTTGTTTGCACCATTCACTTGTGGTGAGGGACTCTGAGCTGAAAGGACTGAGAACATGCCTTGTGCCCTCCCTGACTCAGAGGATAGACTGCATCTGGTGACTGTCATTCCCCCACCAGCTTTGGCACCTCTCTCATTGGGATAGAAGTATTGGGCTAGGCTTCTTGGTGTCTCAACAGGGCCGTAAAGAACCTTTGAGTCAACCACTAAAGCAGGGGGGTCAGAAACTCTCATTCAGATCATTTCTTACAGTTGGAATGAAGAGAGATTCTCTGTCAGCCTTGTTGGGTTTGTTTTTTTGCTGGTTGTGGGGGAGGGGCAAGGATGGAAGAAGAGGGTCAATTATAGGGTTCAGGTTAAACCTTTTTTTTTTTTTACAGAATTATCTCAAAGAGGGAAATAGCAAGGTACAGGCTATGATTTGGGGGACTGACTTATGGGACAATTGCAAAATAAGAGCCGAGAAAGCCTTCACCTCCTAACCCCCAGGTTAGCTTGCCCATAATCATCATCTCTTCCACCCTTCACTTATTCTCTCCTACTCTGGTGAGTAATCTAACTCATCATTTGCAATCAGGGTCTCCGAGTTCTGTTTGTGTTTGCCTTTGCTTTTGGGCTTGCTACTTGTCCGGCTGTTTTCTTTTGCCTCTGACATCTGCTGGTAATAGAAGCCTTTGTCTTCGGCAGCCGCGCCTCCCCAGTCCTGCTGGCCTTCACCCTCTGGGCCGTAGGAGAAACCATCGTCTACGGAGAAGGGGTCATCCACGTCATAGCGCTGGTAGGTGCTTTGGTGCAAGGCCTCTTCCCTGGCACTGATTTCCAGCGTGCTGTTCCATATGCCGTATCCAAAGTAAATAAGCATACCTGTAGAGAAAGACACATGGCATCAGCTGTTGCTTTTTTCATCTTGGAGCCAAGGAGGGCTACCATCCAATCAGGAAAACAAACACACAAAACTCACTAAGTGGTTACATCACTACCTTTTGCACTGAGTTTGCCTGGTAGGGCCAATCTGGATGGTTTTATGATGATCCCCGACATGAATGAAAAGGCCGTTAGCTGGTGGCCCAGTCTCACCATCCCCGCCTCCCTTTTGCTGAGTTGGCATCCATTTCTTTGCTGTTACTTAGCCCAATGGCATTCTGTTCTGCTGTGCACCCAGGACCCAGAAGGTCAAGCCTGTTTTTTGCTGCCCTGGGCAACTGAGAAATCCCGTCCTCTTTTGGATGGTAAGTCTTTTCAAGCTTCAATTTCTCACTGTTGTCTCATCTGACTCTCCAAAAAGCCCTAGTGAAATCATCTTTCCAGGAGCCAAAGTAAACAGAGATTTATAGGCCTAATTGGTAACGAATCCTAGAGTTAATTATGTGCAGATGTGGCCTGTTACTTCTTAAACAGCAGTCTCATCTTTTCAGTTGGGTATTTGCTCTTCCTGATGCTGGGCAGGAGGATGGGGAAGACAAAAAGAGTGTCAGAAATTAGACATAATCTTTGTGGAAAATGGGGTGGTGGTCAGTTGTATTTTTTTAAATAAAAGGGCCAGTAGCCCTGGACTGGAAGATCTTCAGTTGGAGTATCAGAGATTTAGAGCTGGAGAGGTCCTTGAAAGTCTGGGAATGTGCCCCCTCCTGTTTTACAAATGAAGAAACTGTAGTGACAGTTTTAGATCTTTAGAGACTACTGAGTCCCCCCTCCACCCCTTATTTTATAGATGAAGAGACCCAGAGAAGGTAAACACCATGTCCAGAGCATTGGAGATGGGATTTGAAGCCTAACTCCAGCTCCTATAAACACCTCCCAGTACTGGAGCTGGCTGCAATCATAAATGGAAGTTGCAGAGACAAACCAAAGAAGAAGTTAGAGATGTTTGATTCCTTCTTGACTTTCTCCTATAAATGATAACAACTGATGTTTTAATGGTGTTTCAAAGTTTGCAAAATACTGTGTGTGTGTGTGTGTGTGTGTGTGTGCGTGTGTGTGTGTGTGTAGGGGTGGGGGTTGCATTGTTATGGTTTCTCTGGATCCTGTCATGAGCTCTGGCCCCTTCCAGTGGGGACAAGTGTTCTGGTCCCTAGCTAAAGGATATGAATAACAGTGTGGATCCTGGCTGGTCCCTTGATCCCTGTGCCTGGGGTTGTGTTGAATATTATTGGCTCCTAAGCTAGGAAAGCACAAGAGTGGTACAAAGACTCTTCTCTCTCTCTCTGTCTCTCTCTTCTCCCTCTGTCTCTGTCTCTGTCTCTCTGTCTCTCTTCTCTTTCTCTCATTTCAGATTCACATCTATAACAATTTTGTGCTTTAGGAAAATATTAACCAGTGGAAGTTAGCACGTTTGAGAAGCAGGATGGAAATAAGTCGGGTCTATTAGTCATTTTAAGTTGTGTCTGATACTTTATGACCCCATTTGGGTTTTTTTTTGGAAGAGATACTGCAGTGATTTTCTATTTCCTTCTCCAGGTCACTTTACAGATGAGGAAACTGAGGCAAACAGAATTAAGTGACTTGCCCAGGGTCACACAGCTAGTAAATGTCTAATTGGTCTAAATGTCTAAATTTGAACTCAGGAAGATGAGTCTTCCTGACTCCAGGCCTGGTGTTCTATCCATTACAGTGCCACCTAGATTCCCCTGGGAGCCTAGGGCTCTCCAATCATTTTGTTCTGTTTTAAACATGGTGAATAGTCTTTAGCTTTCTCTGTATCCCCAGAATTTAGCTCAGTGCCTGGAACATGGTAGGGACCTAATAAATATTTATTGACTGACTGAGGCTGGTCTGATGTCCTGATGGACCAGGTCATCTGTTAGGTAAGAACAGTTCTTGTGACAAGCTGAGCCAGTTAGGAGTGAGGATTATTCGAGCCTCTTCCTTCTGTCTTTCCTTCTGACTTTTGGGAAATCTGCCAGCTTGGATTCCAGCAGAGAGGGAGGAGATGATTTCACCTGTGTGTCCTTGGGCAAGTCACTTAGCCAACTTTCTTTGTCAGGCTTCATTTGTAAAATGAGGGGGTTGGACCAGAGGCCAGGTCCCTTCCAGCCATATGATCTTTGTTTTACAGATGAGGAAATCGAAGCTTGGGGAGAAGTATCTTGTCAGTGATCATAAAGCTAGTAAGTGTAGGTGGGTGAGATTTGAGCCTAGGTCTCTTCTGACCTTAAGGCTTGTACTCTGTGCACTCCATCATGTTGCCTTTCCTATTATAAGCAGGTGCCTTCCAAACCCTGTGTAATAATAACAACAGCAATAACAATATCTCTGTCTCTGACTGTCTCAGCTTCTCACTGTCTGTCTCTGACTCTCTTTGTGACTCTGACTCTATCCCTTTGCCTCTCTGACACTGTCTCCTCTCTCTGTCTCTGTGTCTCTCTGTCGCTGTCTCTCATTACCTGTAGACTATGGACATTCCATCTCTCTACTATACTTTTTTTTTGTAAGAAACAGTGTGACAGTGTATGGGGACCTGGCAATGGAGACATAAATTCCTGTCTCTGACCAAGATGGTTGATGACCAAGGACAAGTTACTTAACTTCTCAGGGCTCTAGGGATCTCTCCAACACTATAAGTTGTGGAAAGGTGCCATCTGCATTGGTAGAGGGAGCCTCATCACCTGGGAGTTTCCTATGGCAATGAAATCACAGTTCCAGTACCATTTACTTTGAAATTTATTTGCTCTGGGGTTAGATTACTAGGAAGTCTTCCAGGAACTGTAGTGGGGCATAATAGGAAATGGTCAGGACTTGGAGCCCAGGAAGACCAGGGGCTGAATCTTGCCTCTGACACTAGGTGGCTGTGTGACCCTAGGTAAGTCACTTAAACTCCCTGGGACTGAACTACAGGGATAATATCTCCTTCCCAGGTCTGCAGAGAGACTCAGATGAGATAATATGCATAGAGTCCTTTGTAAGATTTAAAGCACCATAGAAATGTCAAATACTAATTTTTATAGTGTGTGTGTGTGTGTGTGTGTGTGTGTGTGTGTGTGTGTGTGTGTAGTCAATAGAGCATTGGACCTGGAGTCAGAAAGACCTGAGTTCAAATCCAGCCTCAGACACTTACTGGCTGTGTGACTCTGGGAAAACCACTTACCCTCTGCCTGCCTCAGTTTCTTCACCTGTAAAATTATGAGTACACTAATAGCACCTCCCTCCCAGAGTTGTGCGGATCGAATGAGACAATATTTGTAAAGTCTTTGCAAACTTTAAAGCACTACATAAAAGTTAGCTATTGCTGTTATAAATCAGTGAAGCCTGAAGGGACTAGAACAGGGCCGAGCCCTTGGCACTTTTGCAATATAAATAACAACTCACTTATAATAGCTAACATTTCTATAACCCTTCAGCTGGTGGGCTGTTTTCTAGACATCACTTCATTTGATCCTCATGACAGCATTGTGAGCTACTATTATACCCATTTTACAGATGAGGAAAACAGGCTTAGGGAGGGAAATAATTGCTCCCCTTTTTGCACTTGTTATTAACCCATTAGAACAGGGGTTCTCAAGACGGGATCTGTAAGCTTTAAAAGTTTTTTTTGCTAACTATTCCAATATAACTGGTTTTCATTGTAACTGTAAATATTCTATTTAATATATTTAAAATTGTTTTTCTGAGAAGAGGTCTGTAGGTTTCACTAGATTGCCAGTGGGGTCCATGATACTGATAAAGGGAAGGCCTCCTTCACTAGCTAATTAGAAGCTTGTTACATGCCCTTACCTGGCTCAGAGCAGTGGATCCCGACCCATGAAAGATGAACTCTTGGTAAGATGCAGAGTTACTTCAAAAGGTCAGTAAATCCATAAAAATAAAAAAGTAAAAAATAAAAGTAAAAAAGTAAAAAAAATAATAGTTAAAAAGTAAAAGTAAAAAGAGCAAAATGAACAATCTACCTCATAAAAGCATGTGCTACTCTTTTCCAAGGGGACATAGATCTCACTCAGATGCATATGGGGACGCTGCTTCCAGAGTAGTTTCCCTTAAGCATAGATCTGAACAAGTGACCTCTCTGTTTGACCAACTTCCAGCAACTCTATTGCTTTCAGGGTAAAATAAAACATCCTCTGTTCAGCTCTTAAAACCCTGCACCACATGGCCCCAATGTGTACCTTTTTGCCCTTATTGGACAATACTGATCTGCCCCCATTTTGGATCTAGCCAGAATGGCCTTTCCTTTGTTCCTCACACACAGCTCTCCATCTCCTGTCTCCTTGCCTCTGTGTTGGCATGACTTCATCATTTTGTCCTTATGACCTTATAGAGCCCCTTCCTTCTATGAAGATGCAGACTAGACACCACCTTCTGCATGACGACATTTCCTACCCCACCCAACTGTCGGTGCCCTTTCTCCCTAATTACATATTTGTATTTGTTCCCTTGATATTAAGGCTGTATATATTTCACATATACGTGTTATCTCACCCTTTTGAAAGTAAGCTGCTTGAGGGCAGGGGGGGTTTGGTTCTCTGTATCTGGATCCCCAGTGCCTAGCCTATATAGTGCCTGCTATACACTAGGGGCATCACAAATGCTTTTGATTGATTGTTGTGATGAATAAAACACAGATACATTTAAGCATGTCACTCAATTCATTGCAGCTTTGTTTCATCAAATATCCTATCCAATAGTTACTAACAGTACAATGGTGGTCCTGTGTGGCTCCATGACTATTGTTGAATGCCTTATACTTAAAAAGGTCTGGAAACACTGACTCAAAAAGCTATTTGCAAAGAGAATGCTGTCCAATGTGAGATAACTGCTGCCTGAATGAGGACAAAGCACCCGAAGGTTACCCATTGGGATGAAGCAGCTGGAGGAGGGGGCAGAGGAAAGAAGGCTCTGAAACTAGGTTTAGAGCCAAGGAGTCTCTGGTTTCTGGGCTTAGTATCCATGCTACCTTGAAGGTCTTGTCCCTGTTGTCTTAGCTATAATGAAGCGGAGGTGAGGGGGGAAGGGAAGAGGGAAAGGTTGGGAAGACAGAAGGAAAGATAGAGGGAAGGGGAGAGAGACAGGAGAGAAAGGGATAGAGAGGTAGAGGGAAAGAGAAAAAGGGGAGGAAAAAAGGAGGGAAAGGTGAAGGAAAGCAGAGAAAGGGAGAGGAAGAGAGGAAAAGACAGGTAGGAAAAAAGACAGAAATAGAGGGAGAGAGGGGTAGTGAGGAAAGAGGAAGGGAGAAAGGGAAGAGGAGAGAGGAAGGAGGGGGGAAAAAGAAGAGAAAAGACAGGGAGAGAGGAGAAGGAAAGAAAGAGGGAGTGAGGGACAGGGGAGAAAGAAAGAGAAGAGGGAGGGAAGGAAAGAGGTGAGAGAAGGAAGGAGAGAGGGAAAGGGGAAGAAAAAGAGAGGAGAAAAGAGAGAAATTGAAGCATAGAGAAATACAGAGAGGGAAATTAGGAAAGGGGGAGAGAAAGAAAAGAGAGGGTAGGAAAGATGGTGAGAAAGAGGGAAGGAGGGATACAGAAACATGTACTGCTCTCTCTCTGTCTTTGTCTCTCTGTCTCTCCCATAAATGAAGGCTTTGTTTTGGGGAAATAAACACAGTTGCTAAAAGGCTCCGGTACAGTAGCAACATTATTTGTTCTTGCTGCTTTTCTCGGTAGGCTGTGAGGAGTGAACAAGGGGCAGTTTCTGGAAATATGTGGGGAATAGGGGAAGTTACAATATGCTCAGCTTCAGGCAGCACCTGGCTATGATGAGGTATTAGAATAAGGAATGATTGAAACGGCACCTTTCTTCTGAGGACCATCGTTTGTGAGAAAAGTGCCAGTTTATTTCAACTTGCATCCTGATATTATGGAAAGAACTCTGTCTCTGGAGGCAGAGGAGCAGGGTTCATATCCCATACCCCTGCTGCTTACTGCCTTTGTGACCTTGGGCAAGTCACAACCTCCCTAGGTCTCAGATTCCTCACCTGGGAATGAAGGTGTTGGATAGCTGACCTCTAAGCCCCCTTCCAGCTGGAGAGCTATGATTCCATGACCTGCCTTTGTCACTAATTACCTGTGGGACCTTCACTTAACCTCCTTGGCCTCAGTTTCCTCATCTGTAGAAAAGACACCTCCTGGATGTCTTCTGGTTCTAGATCAGCTTAATTTTTTTTCTATGACATGGACCCCTTTATTAGTCTGGTGAAGCCTATGGATCCCCCCTCAGAATAATATTTTTAAATGAACACAATAAAATGCATAGGATTACAAAGGAAATAAATCACATTAAAGTACAGGTATCAGGGCGGCTAGGTGGTGCAGTGAGTAGAGCACCTGCCCTGGAGTCAGGAGGACCTGAGTTCAAATCCAACCCCAGACACTTAAGACAAAAACTATCTGTGTGACCTTGGGCAAGTCACTTAACCTCAATTACCCTCCAAAAAAGCAAAAAAAAAAAAAAAGAAAGAAAAGAAAAGAAAAGAAAAGAAAAGAAAAAAGAAAAAAAGAAAAAGAAAAAGAGAAAAGAAAAGAGGGGCGGCTAGGTGGCGCAGTGAGTAAGAGTGCCGGCCTGGGAGTTGGGATGACCCGAGATTGAATCTGGCCTCAGAAAATGAGCACCCACACACAAATAATGACTAGCCGTGTAACCTTGAGCAAGTTACTTAGCCCCAATTGCTTAAAAAAAAAGTACAGGTATCAAAATATAAAAAAAAAAAAACCCAAGTTTATGAACCCTTTCTCTAGATCAGTGCTTCTATGACTTAATGTTTTGGGGATAGTAGGAAGCATAGAAAGTATAAGGGATTATCCAGGGAATTTGAGTGGCTTGCAATCAGTCTATGATCAAGGTGTAATCTGAATCCTGATCCCCTGGCCTCTTGGTTTTTTCTTTTTCTTTTTTTGCTTTTTGGAGGGCAATTGGGGTAAAGTAACTTGCCCAAGGTCACACGGCTAGGTTATTATCTGTGTGTGCGTTAAGTGTCTGAGGTCACATCCGAACTCAGGTCCTTCTGACTCCAGGGCTGCCGCTCTACTCACTGAACCACCTAGCCGCCCCCTCTTGGTTTTTTCTCATTTGCCATGTTTCATTGTCAGTTTGGGAACTCCTGTCTTGTGTCAAGCAGGACAGACTGGAATGCCCTTTGACCCAGCAATACCACTACAAGGTCTATTTCCAAAGATGACTAGAAGAAAAAGAATAGAACCAATATGTTCTAAAATGTTTAAAGCAGCTCTTTTTGTAGCAGCAAAGAACTGGAGATTGAGGGGCTGCCCATCAATTGGAGAATGGCTGAACAAGTTGTGGTATGTCATTGTGACAGAATACTACTGTGCTTTAAGAAATGACAAGCTGGTTGATTTTAGAAAAACATGGAAGGACTTGCACGAAATAATGAAGAACAGAATGAGCAGAACCAGAAAACACTGTATAGAGTAACAGCAATACTGTTTTAAGAGAGGAAAGGTTGCTTAAGATGTCTGGCAACATGCAAGTGCTTCCTGGGAGGACCCTGTGCTCTGGGCTGGTTACTGCTCTGTGTTTTGGCCCTTGCATCAGGCAGAGGGCTAAGATGCCCTGGGAATGATTGAGGCAGCCTCTGGGGAAGTAGCCTGGGGTCTGCAGAAAGTTTTTTCTCCTCCTCTACCATTTTTTTTTCTGTCTCGGAACTGGGAGAGGCAGGGGTCAGAAACTGACTGCAGCAAGAAGTAGGAACTATCCAGCAGGCAGCAAACAGGTAGAAAGGTTCTTGTGTGCCTAGGAAAGGATTCTGCCTTTCCAGCTGTGGGATTGTGTATGAGGCACAGACATTTCTGAGTTGATTTCCTCATCTGTAAGATGAGGGGATTGGAATAGGTGATCTGGGAGGTCCAGTGCAGAGGACAGCTCACCCACACAGAATGCTTGCAGAATGTTTGCAGAATGTTTTACATCCATCACCTCTTTTGAGCCTCATAATAGCCCTGCTAGGGAGGTTACTATGGCCCCTATTTTACACAGAGAGGTGGACTACTTGCCCAGGGTCACAGAGCTAGCACGTGGCCAGAGACAGGAGTGGAATTCAAAGTTCCCTGACTCCTAATGCTTGCATTAGTGACTCAGATGGTTGTGAGGCAAGTTGCTGGTTTTCTCTTTTAAAGTGCACAGAATACTGGTTTCTGAGTCAGAGGATCTGGGCTGAGATTGCTGGGTGACCTTGTGCAAATCAAGTAACCTTCTGGGCCTCTGAAAATGAGGGCCTTGGACAAGCTGATTGCTTACATCTCTTCCAGCTCTAAATCAATGAATATGAATATGTCCAGACATATATGTGTATGTAGGCATGTACAGAGGCATATATTTTATTACACCTATATGTGTGTGTATATACTCACACTTGCCTATATGTATATACTCACATGCCTATGCACATGTATGCACATATGTACATGTACATTGTATACAGACATGCATTTACATATCCATATGTACTTACATAATGCATATATGTATATGCATTGTATATCTATACACATGCACATGCATGTATATGTATCCATATCTCTTGGAGGCATGTTTATCCAGACCTCTGATATCACCTAGAGCTCCCAGTGTGCTGACTCCCTCCACTGATTCCCGGGGCACTAAAGAGGATAGATGGTTTATCCATGGTCAAGTAACCTGATGTATCCGGACTTGAACCCAGGTCTCTTGTGTATATGAGTACTTGAACTCAGAGCTTTCTTACTCAAGATGAGTCACTTAGCTCCTATGGCATCCTGCCTCTTAGTATGGCCTCTCTTTATCTATAAAGTGCTATATGGGGACAGGGACCTGTGCTGTCATGGGTAATAGGGAACTCGTGGGTGGGGAGTTTCCTAATGTTGGACAGAGCCTAATAATAATAGCTAAACATTTATAGAGGCTTGAAGGTTTGCAAAGCACATTACATTCAATCCTCCCAACAATCCTTGAAGAGAAGCACTAATATTGTGTCTATTTATGGAGAAGGAAACAGAGACATGGAGAGGTTAAGTGACTTAAGCCAAGGGTGACAGAGCTAATAAGTGTCTGATGTAAGATTTGAACTCAGGTCTCCTTGGCTCCAAATCCTGTGCTCTATCTTCACTTAGCTGCCCCCTTCTCTTCAACTTCTGTCTTTAGAGAGTTATCTGGAGCTGAGGGGTCAAACATGCCATCTGCTGGCTGCAGGGCACCCCCACCAATCCCAAATATAGACCAAACCAGACTGAAGTATCATTGGAAATATTTAACAAAATAAATAAAGATACAAGAAAACATGGATAATATTAACATATGTTTTTCTAAGTCAACATAAGCCCCACAGGGATCCTTATGTATGAGGTGAGTGGCCGCCATTTCTCCTCGAATTTAACCCCACTGTCTTACAGCACTGGAGCTCAAGTGACTTGCTTAGGGTGATGCAGATGGTCTATGCCAGAGGCAGGACTGGAACTCAGGTTTTCCTGGCTTTAAGGTGAGCCTTCTTTTCATTACAAAGTCCATCCTCCCAAAGTCCTATATAAAGATGAGTTATTATGGTATACAGGAGAAAGTGTTGGGTTTAGAGAACACAGGAAGGAAGGCAGGAAGAAAGGGAGGGAGGAAGGAAGGAAAAAGAAGGAAGGGGGGAATGGAGGAGTGAAGGGAGGGAGGAAGGGAGGAAGAAAAGAAAGAAGGAAGGAAAGAAAGGAAGGAAAGAAAGAAGGAAGGTAGGAAGGAAGGGAGGGAGGAAGGAAGGAGGGAAAGGAGGAAGGCAGGAAGGGAGGGAGGGAGGGAGGGGTGGAGGGAGGGAGGGAGGAAGGAAGGAAGGAAGAAAGAAAGGATAGAAGGAAGGAAGGAAGGGAGGAAGGAAGTAAAGAAAGAAGGAAGGAAAGAAGGAAGATAGGAAGGAAGGGAGGAAGGAAGGAAGGGAGGGATGAAGGGAGGAAGGAAGGAAGGAAAGAAGGAAGGAAGGAAGGAAGAAAAGAAGGAAGGGAGAGATGGAGGAATCATTTCTTCAGTGTCCACTGCATGCCGGCACTGTGCTGAGCACCCTACAAGTGTGACCTTATTTGATCCTCACAACAACCCTGGAAAGCAGGTGCTATTATTATTCTTATTGCATAGTTGAGGAAACTGAGGCAAACAATGGTTAAGTGACTTGCTCAGGGTCACACAGCTTGTAAGTGTCTGAGGCAGGATTTGAACAAGGCTCTTCTTGACTCCAGGACTAGCTCTCTGTCCACTTTACCACCTAGAGCTGCTGAGTCAGGTGGGGGGATTCAAAGAGTCCAGACAGAGAATTTTCAACAAGGAATGGAAAACCAGAGGAAATGCCTGTGAAAACCTCAAATGAGCAATTGGAACGTGGCATGTTCCATGGAACCAGAGGATTGAGAGCCGGAAGGGACCCGAGATGCCATCTAGCTGCCCCACACCCTTTTTCAGATAAAATTAGATATTATTTGTAACATGGTTTGTAGACCTTAAAATGCTATCTAAACACCAGCTATTTTTGTTGTTTCAGATGAGAAAAATCAGGCCCAGAGAGAGGGGGAGAGAGAGGGAGAGGGAAAGAGAGAGAGAGACAGACAGAGACAGAAAGACAGAGATGAAGAGACACAGAGAGAGAGAGAGACAGAGACACACAGAGAGAGAGACAGAGACAGAGACACACACACAGAGAAACAGAGACACAGAGAGAAAGAGAAACAGAGACAGAGAGAGACATAGAGAGAGACAGAGAGACAAACAGAGACAGAGACAGAGAGAGACAGGCAGAGACACACACAGGTGGGGGGGAGAGAGAGAGAGAGAGAGACAGAGACAGAGACAGAGACAGAGAGAGAGATAGAGATAGAGAGAGAGGGAGGGAGGAAGGGAGGGAGGGAGGGAGAGAGAGAGAGAGAGAGACAGAGAGAGAGAGAGAGACAGAGAGAGAGAGAGAGACAGAGACAGAGAGACAGAGAGACAGAGACAGAGAGACAGAGAGACAGAGAGACAGAGAGAGATGGCTTATCTAGGACCTGGTATATAGTGGGGCCTTAATGCACGTGGGTTGATTATCCAGGGTCACAGTCCCAAGAAGAAAAGAGTAAGCAGCAGAACTGTGTTTTGAACCCGAGTCCTTCACCAAAACCAAGACTCCTAGTAGTCCTTTCATCCTCATGTGCTGTCCTTCAGTTGTGACAATACATTAGGTGCCAGACACCATATGTGTAACAAACTTACATTCCACAAACACACTTTCCAAGGTTTCACTTGGAGTGACCTGGGGAGATAGTGTGCTCCCCCTTCCCTGAGGTCCTCAAGCTGAGGTTGGGTGACCAGTTGTAATTGTTGTAAGGACAGTTCTTATTTGGGCACAAACTGAACCAGATACTTCTGAGGTTCCTTCCAACTCCCAAATTCCAACATTTTATGATTTCCAAATACAGTGTTCATTGCATCTCACTACTATGGGGGGGAGGGGCTTATAGGAACCATCCCTACTCTTGCCAATTATCGATCAATCAATGAATATTATGAAGTGACCACTAAGTACCAATTATGGATGCTAGACTTAGGGGAGATAAAGACAGAAAGGCAACAGGCCCTGCCCTCAAGGGACTTATATTTTGTTAGGGTAGATTAGAAAGCCTTTAAGAATAATAGTTTTTCAGGGAGGCTAGGTGACACAGTGAATAGAGCACCAGCCCTGGAGTCAGGAGGACCTGGCCTCAGATACTTAACACACACAAAAAACCAATAATTAGCCCTGTGACCTTGGGTAAGTTACTTAACCCTAATTGCCCTGCCAAAAAAAAAAAGAATAATAGTTTTTTAAAATTCAGAATTTATGAAACATCACCAAACATGAAAATTTCAATATTCAAAGAACCAAAATGGGAAAATAACCTTCTTGTAGCAGTGTTAGGTTATTCCCTCACTCAGTCATTTTCAATGTCTCCCTTTTATGCTAGGATATATCAGCGCCTCAGCCTAGCACGTAAGGCTCGCCTTTCCAACCTTGAGACTCTGGGATTCAATGATTCTCTGAAGGCACTTAACAATCAGTCCAGAAGCATCATTAAGTCTTACTATGTGCCAGGGACATAACCCCATCAGAGCTTTCATTTCCTCTCCTGCAAAGTGAAGATAATGCCATTTACACTGCCTATTTTCTGGAGTTGTGGGGAAACATTTTTGCTAACCTTGAAATATTATGTAAATGTGAGTAGTTATTATTGTTGTGATGTTATATGGTAGCTGTATAAATACTAGCTGCTGTTGTTGTTATTAGTTATTGTTCCAGGAGCTGGAAAAAGAAGGCTGGTGGTGAGAGTGGGGAGGAGGAGGAAGGAGAGAGACAGTCACTATTCTCCCAGGGCCTGGGGTCTTAATACTGAAATTCAAAACACCTTTAACTAATTTCTCTTCTGTCGGAAACTTGACTCTGGAGTTTAAAAAGGACCCCCTCCCCAAGGCACAGTACTCAAAAAGTGGGCCCCAAAGCTCTTGGAAGAAATCCAGGACAAAGATCCAGTTCTAAAAAGAGGTGTGCTTGGGTAAACAATGGCGGGCATCCTCCTTGCCCCACAGGCACAGAGCTCGGCACACGTGGGTGGGTCAACCAGGCAGCTCTTCTAGCAGGGCCTAGGAGGGAGGAGACCCACCTGACCTCGGGTTGGGTGGGTCCCCCTCTTCCTGGGGAGTCCCTTCCCCACAGGAAGTCCTGCCTGCCTCAGATAACCACAGGGTTTTTGTTTGGCCTGTGGACTTTTTTTTATTACTTTGGTATCAAATTTCCAAAGCAGGCATGTCCAGGAGAGTGTAAGGGAGGAACAGAGAGAGGATGGTAATGAGGTGGTTGGCCCAGTGGACTCACTGAGTTCCTTTAAAAAAAATTACTTATTCCTGATGACTTATAATAGAAATTAGGTTTTACTTTTTATTCCATTTAACACTGTGTGGCCAGGAAGGAGTCACTGAGGGTAGGAACCAGACTGGCTTTCTAACTGAAATAATGCAAAGTAGGCATATTCAGCTCCAGGGCCCCAGAGGAGCTTATTAGCTTCCCGGGAAATCCCGTTTCCCTGTTTCTGTGGGGGCTACCACCATCTTGCCCATCATCTAGTTTTGTAGTCTTGGGGACTTCCTCCATTTTCCTCCCTTGCCTCCTATGATCTAGTCTGGTGAATTTGACTTCCACAATATCTCTCATTATCCCCTTGGTTCCACCTGTCGGCTTGGCTACCACATCAGCCTCTAAACTTGAAACCCCCTGTTTCCATCTGTCCCTTCTCCGAACCATCCTCCACACAGCTGCCAAAATATTCTTAATTTTTTCTTTGTTATTATTAACTAAATAAACATGACCAAACTTGAACATTTCTCAATACATAAAGAGTCAATATGAGAAAGCAGGAATGGGAGAGGTCACGTCATTTACAGCTCAGGAATTTTAAATGGCTCCCACTGCCTCAAGGATAAACTATCAGCTTCTCAGCTTGGGATCGAAGGTCCTTTCCAGTCTCATTTCACATCGCACTCATTTACCTATTCTATCTTCTTGCCAACGCTTGTTCTCAGAATTCAGTATTCCATTTCTCTTGGTGCAAGGGGCCTCCTCATATCCAGGTCTTAGAATATCTAACTTCCTTCAAGGTTCATCTTCTAGAAGAAGTCTTTCCAGCTGCCCCCAGTGTTGGCACCATGTTCTTCCTCAAAAGATCTCATATTAACTTATTTTACATGCTATATTCTCACCTTCTTCCCCTCTCTTTTCTCTTGAAAAACTCAAGGTCATTGACAGCAGGAATTATCTTTCATTTGGTCATTGTATTCTTAGTGCCCAGCACCAGGGCCTTGCCCATAGTAGGCGCTTAATAAAAGACTATTGAATTAAAAGACATTTCACTACTTCCCACCTCAGTTTCCTATCTGTAAAGAGGAAATCTTGTCTTTGCCACCTTCTTCCTCTGGGAGATGTTACTTTTATGGGGTTTTAACAAAGCCTTGCTAAAGCTTATCAAAAATCATGAGAACAATCTCATGCCAAAAGAGTGGTAGTGGTCAGTTGAATCAAACAATTACCCAACCTCACCTCACTCAGCAGCCCCTAGACTTTTATCAACTGAGAACACATCTCTCAATCTGAGTCACTTGGATCTTCGGGGTAAACAGAGTCTGCACACCTTTGTTGAATCAATCAAAGGCAATTCGACTAGGCATGAGAAGAAGGCTAATGGGATTGGCTAGACCAGCTTACTAGTTTGGAGTTGAGTATTCAAGCCTTTGTCAGCTTAGTGGTGGGGGCCTCCACCAAGCTCCTCAGCCCCTCGATCCCAGTTCTCTTCCCTCCCTCCCCCACTCCCACTTTGGTTGGAGGAAGACCTCATGAATGTTGGAATGTTGGGCTATTTGTATTGGCTCCTTGGTGTTCTCATCTTTGCACTGTCCCCAGAACAGCTATTTGCATCAGGAGCCAAGGACAAATTAAATACACTGAGGAAAAGGTCACTTCAAGACTAAAGAGTCCAGCAGAAATAAGAACATATTGAAAACTCCAGAAAAAGGATATCTAAGGCTCTTACCCCAAGTGAATCAAAGTTGAGACCACTTTCCTTTTGGATTCTGTTTGTACTGGTGGGAGTGGATGTCGTAGATTGCTAGTGGGGATGTTTTGTACTAACTGCAGTGGATAGGTAGCTTGACCCAGAGTCAGGGATCCTTGAATTTTGATCTGGCCTGAGATACTCACAAACTGCATTACCCTGGGTAAGTCACTTAATTTTGACTTCAGTTTCCTTGTCCATAAAATGAGGATAATAATAGCACCTTCCTCTCAGAATTGTTGTAAGGATGAAATGAGAAAATACTTGTTTAGTACTTTGCAAAGGCACTCTATAAATGCTAGCTATTATTACTATGCCATCTTAGTAAACAAACTTTTCTAAAAGTTAGTTGTCTGACTAATTGATATTAATTAACAAATATGAGGGGAAACACAGGTGGGGACTCATGGATTAGAAAAGTACCACTCAACTTCCTCAGAGCTACCTCTAGAATCCTGAGGGGAAGCAGCTACCTTCTGGGGATCCAACTTGCCAGTACAAGTTAGCCAGTCTGGGCTAATAGCTCCAGAGAATGTCCTAATAAATAGAATTATGATTATCACTGATGTTATTATATCCTAGAATAGGATCAGAGATATAGAGCTGGAAGGGCTGGCTTTTAAGACATAGAATCCAAACACCTAATTTTATCATCGTGGAACTGATAGAGAGAGAGTTTAAGTGATTTGACCAAAGTCACCCAGGCAGTAATCAATAGAGCCTGGTTTTAAGCCTACATGTGCTGACTCCAAATGCAGCCGTCTGTCCACTGTACTGAACTGCCTCACTGAATTTCCTTAATCTGGAAGGTTGTATGCTTTGACTGTGGTGGATGTGGGGCTTATGAAAGTTTCATGGACTGGTAGATATAAATTACTCATGCACATGGAGGCTTTAGATGGCTAGAATTGAATAAGACAACTAGACATTGGAAACAGAAGAGCCGGTTTCCAGGGAGATTGGAATCTTCCTCCTTGGAGATCCTTAAATTTAGGTTAGATGGTCTCTAATTATTCTCTGTGGTCAATAGTCTGAATGTCCTTTTATAGGTCTAAGGGGGATATATAAAGTGATGCTGAGACTTCTTTCAGCGCTCTATTGCTCTAATTCTGCAAGTCTATAATTTTAGCAAAGGCTTTTGGGACTCTGAAAAGAATGGTACTGCTGTGATGTAAGTCACGTTTTTATTAGTATTTCTACTTTAGTGTTTCCAGGTGGCAATTGCTAGGCAGTGAGAAATGGATGTGGTTATGCTATAGGACATCAAGCCGGTCAGGGGGCAGGGTTGAGCAAGAGCTTAGGAGGGTCTAGCACTTGGGGATTTATAATTTAGCAAAAAGAGTGCTGATTTGGAGACAAAACATCTGGATTTGAGTTGTGGCTATGTCAAAACTCAACACATTTCTTCACTGTGTTACCTTGAGCCAATGTCTTCATCTGTCAAATGAGAGGGTTTGGCAGGATGCTCTCAGAAATTACATTCTGGGATCCTTTGCTTGTGCTTGCAACTCAACTGTTGGCTTTTAACTACAGTGTGAATTTTCACTCATCTTTTCCAGATCCCTTTCCTCTGAGATTTCAAACTTTTTTTAGCCTTGCAAAATCCACAAGTTTACAAAATCTCCTATTTCTTTCCACCCCTCTTCTTTCTTAAAAAAAATATTTGCTAGCTCCAGAACCCTTTACCCATCAGATTTTAGCTCTGTTAACTCTTTGCTTTTTTTATTTCAATTCTCTATCCCTGTTAGCACATTATGATTGAGCTATGGGAGGTCACTATTCCAAATCACTCTATTGTTCCCAAATGGTCCACATTCATTGGTAGAAGAGACACTTAAGTGACCAGTTTTGTTCCCCCCAGTTTCTGTCTCAGACTGGAAAGACTACACATTGCTTTCTTCTTCCCTCCTCACTTATGGCTACATATTTGTTCTAGGCTCACTCTCTAGACCAGGTCCAATACCTGACCTGCCTTTCTGCTCTACCCTTGCTGTGATCCTGCCCTCCTTCCTTTTTTTTTCCTCTTAACAATCTAGCTTTTCAGATACCATTTGGTGCAGAAAGCCCTCCTGTAGCTGCCCATCTCCCATATATGCCTGTCTCTAGTCTTCTTTGTTTCATTCTCTACTGCCATGCATCTTTTTGGACTAATTTAACACTCTTTCACAGGCAATGTCCTTGGCTGTTTGAAGTCTCTGTTACCAGATGGAAACACAGTGATATCGGGGAACTGCCAGCAGGTGCCAGGCAGCTCAGTGACACAGTGACTTGAACCCAGACCTGGGTTCAAACCTGGCTTCAAATACTTAGTGGCTATGTGACTTTGGGCAAGTCACTTAACCTCTGCCTGCCTCAGTTTCCTCAGCTGAAGGATGGGGATAATTATAGCATCTACCTCTTAGGATTGTGTGAGGATTAAATTATATCATATTTGTAAAGTGCTTTGGAAACCTTAAAGCAATATATAGATGAAAAATTCAGAGAAACTTGGGAATACATGTATGAACTTCAGTGTATGAACTCAGCAGAGTAAAGCAATGAGGACTAGAGGAATTTGCACAATGACCACAATAATTGAATGGCTTCAGAACATTGATCAATTGTGACTTTAGAAGACTGATAGTAAGACCTGCCTCTTTACTTCCAGTAGAAAGGTGGTTGACCGTTGGTTCAGAATGAGTTATCCATTGTCAAATATGGCCATTGTGGGTTGGTTTCTCTTTTGTTTAATATTGCTTTGTAACAAGAAAGTGCTCTATGGGAGTGGGTAGGGACTTACTGGAGAGGGCCAGTTATATATTAAAAAGAGCTTCAATAAAACAAAAAAGAAAAACTGGCTAAGGCAAAAGAACAAGGCAGGTAGTATTAGCCCAAATGCAGATTCTTAAAAGAAGGGCAGCATTTAGCACATTGTAGACACTTAATAAATGTTTGTTGACTGAATATTCAAGAAACTGAGAACAAAGGATTCCCTTTTGGATAAGCCCTACCTAACTTTGGACCCCCTTCCCTAAATGCTTACTCAATCTCAATCTGGCACTTCTGCCCTTTTGCAATACTCTCATTAACTTGTTCAATTGTGTCTGACTCTTTATGATCACATGGACCATAGCCAACTAACTAATGCTGTCTACATGGTATTTTTGGCAAAGATATTGGAGTAGTTTATTATTTCCTTCTCCAATGGATTAAGGCAAACAGAGGTTAAATGGCTTGCTCCGTGTCATATAGCTAGTAAGTGCCTGAGACTGGATTTAAACTGAGCTCTGCCTAACTCCAGGCCCAGTGTTCTATCCACTGAGCCATCTAGCAGCTCTCAAACCATTGACTTGGATGTCTGGTTCTTGGAGGTGCTTCTGTTATATGGCCTGTGCCCCTTACCATCTGTCAGTCATCATGGTTTTTGGACTAATAAATGTTATGGTCTGCTGCTTCCTGTCCAAAAACTTTTCACTAGGAGGGTTCCTTACTCCACTCATGGTCAAACCAGGGGAAACAGTAAAGTCCCTCATCTTTTCTCACCACTTCCTAACTCAGCTGGGTCTTTATTGCTGCTTGGCAATCTATTCTTAGGATTTTTCCATTTGATTTTCTAGAAGTGATTTCCAAACCTTTTCTTCACAGTCTCACCTCTAGCACCCACCCTCCTCATCTACCCTATTCTCCATACTTATAGCATATAATTTGGCCTCATAGGTCTCTTCTGCTCCTTTTCCTTTCTTTCCTTTTTAAAAGCTGTTTTGTATTCCCAACCTTCTATTTCATTGAGATGATTGAGGCCCTTCCTACATATGTAAGAAATTTCTCAACATTATCACACATTCTTGCTTCCTGCCTTCTGCTTGCAGAGGAAGAGATACCCTGAATTTTCACAAAGGCTAATGCTTCAGATGGCACCATTGATACCTTCTTTCCCTCTCTTCTCCTTCCTAACCATGGATCCAGTAGTCAACCCCTCTTCCTCATGCATCTTCAATTTCTCCTTCACCAGCTCCTTCCTATTCTGCTACATAGATGTTTAGATCTTCCCAATCCTAATAACAAATCTTTGACCCTTCTATCTAATCCAACTATTTAACTATTATCTTTCTACTCTTCCTCAGTGTAAACTTTTTGGAGAAGTTGCCAACATCTGATGTTTCTACTTTCTCACTACTCCCTTCAACTTCTTGTATAATCTAGTTTCTGCCCTTCCCAGTCTAGTGAAACTATCTTCTCAAGGTTAATCACACCATCTTGTCCCTCTTCCTATCTCACTAATTTCGCATTCTCTGTCTCCTTCACTTATATCTTATCCACTTTCCTTTCTGTGGATTTTCCCCAAGGGTCTGTCCTTGGCCTTCTTCTCTCTTGGCAATCTTTTTTATTCCTTTAATATCAACTTCCGCCCCCACACAGATTACTCCCAAATATGTATTTTTGGTCTTGAGGACATTTGTGAGTTTTGGACCTTCATCTCCTGCTGCCTACAAGACAGGTCCTGCCTGGATGTCCCATCAGGTTCTACACCAAGTTTATTTTCCTTGCTTCTCTTTCTGACCATTTTGCCATCATTTCCCCAGTATTCTGTGTGTATACATTTGGCTTTTCCTTTCCCCTCATCTGTCAAATTTATTCAGTTACTGAGTCATGTCATTTTCCTTGGTTGCATGGTATCCACAGAGATACCCTCTCTGGATAAAATCTCTATCTTTACCATGGATAGTATCTCTGCCTCCACCAAGGATAGGGAGCTAGCTTTGAAGTCCTGACCCTGACACATAATTGGTCATTTTAACCTCTCCGTGCTCTAGACTTTAGGGCAGCTAGGTGTCACAGTGGATTAAGTTTCAGCCTTGGAGTCAGGAGGACCTGAGTTCAAATCTGGCCTCAGGCACTTACTAGCTGTGTGACTCTGGGCAAGTCACTTAACCCTGTTTGCCTCAGTTTCCTCATATGTAAAATAAGCCTGAGAAAGAAATGGCAAACTATTCCAGTATCTTTGCCAAATGGAGTCATGAAGAGTTGAATATGACTGAAAAATAACTCAATAACATTAAGAACAATACTCAGTGCTGTTCGGACCACATTTAGATATATTTTTCAATTTTAAATGCCACATTTTAAGAAGGCCATTGGTGAACTGATGCATTTCCAGAGAAAGATAGTCAGGAAGGTGAAGGAACTCTAAGTCAAGTCATATGAGGGGCTTCTAAAGGAGCTATGGATGGTGAGACTGAGAAGCTGATGGGAAGATTATCCTTAAATATATAAAGGGCTATTCATGGGATGACACATAAGCTTGCCTGGTGTGGTATGCATCACAGAATAGATTGGTGGCTACAGCACTGAAAACCTGGAATCAGAAAGATTTGAATCAGAAAGGTTTGAATCCCATCTCAAATCCTGTGTGACCCTGGGCAGGTCTCTTATTCTCTCTCAGCCTGTTTCTTCATCTGTAGAAGGAGGGGATTGAATTACATGAACTCCAATGTCCCTTGTAGTTCTAAGTGTATGATCCTACAATGGATGGAAATTATAGGGAAGTGTATATTAACTTATTATAAGAAAGAGATTTTCATTAAAAAAAGATGTCTGAGGGGCGGCTAGGTGGCGCAGTGAATAGAGCGCCGGCCCTGGAATCAGAAGGACCTGAGTTCGGAGCCGGCCTCCGACACTTAATCCGCACAAACAAAAAACCTAGCCGTGTAACCTTGGGCAAGTTACTTAACCCCAACTGCCCTAACGGGGCGGCTAGGTGGCGCAGTGAGTAAGAGTGCCGGCCTCGGAGTTTGGATGACCCGAGATCAGATCCAGCCTCAGAAAATGAGCACCCACGCATAAATCGAATGACTAGCCGTGTAACCTTGAGCAAGTTACTTAACCCCAATTGCTTAAAAAAAAAAAAAACAAAAAACAAACAAAAAAAAAGATGTCTGAAAATAGAAACGAGTTGCCTAAGATAGTTAACTCCCTATCACTGGAGATGTCCCAAATGAGGCTGTATGGCCAACTGATGGGCATGTGGAAGCGGAGATTTCTGTACTGGGTGGGTGATTGGCCTAGAATTCCCTGAAGGTCCTTTTTAGCTTCTATGATTCCAGCACATGAATGGGTGATTTCTGGTATGCTTGGTAAAGGTGGGATGGGAAATGGTTTTATTGTCACTCACTGGCCGTGGTTGTGGACAGAAGGAGTGGACAAAAACCGCAGAGGGACCAAGTCATCTGGATTCCATAGCCTCAATATCTCTTGTACCTATCCCCTATTCTCTACTCACATAGCTGCAGCCCTCATCACCTCATCACTACTGCAACTGCCTAGTTGGTGTCTCTGTATCCTGGCTCTCCCCTCTCTAACCAATTCATCACATAGCCACTAAACTGAAATTCCTCAAGCGCTGGCTTGACGATGTTACTTCCTTTCTCAAGAAGCTTCTATAGCTCCCTATTGCCCTTAGGATAAAACACAAGTCCTTTCCTTGGCATTTGATGCTCTTTCCAGTTTCACTCTAGCTCACCTTTCCAGGTTGGGTTCACATTGCTTCTTCTTCTTCTTTATTTTTGCTTTCTGGAGGGGGGGAAGGCAGGGCAATGGGGGTTAAGTGACTTGCCCGAGGTCACATGGCTGGTAATCGTTAAATGTCTGAGGCCACATTTGAACTCAGGTCCTCCTGACTCCAGGGCCAGTGCTCTTATTCACTTCGACACCTAGCTGCCCAGGGTTCCCATTACTTCTACCTTATGCACTCACTATTATAGCCAGACTGGCTTCCATCTATACTCCATATAGAACATGTCATCTCCATCCTTTAGGTTTTTGCCTATGCTGTGCCCCTAACCTGGAATGCTCTTCCTCTTCACCACCACCTCATAGAATCTGTAGCCTCCATTAAAGCACAGTTCAGATGCCACCTCAGATTGTGCCTCTGGTGCCTGACACGATGCCTGGAACGTGGTAAAATCTTTAGAAATACTCATTGACTTTTCTTGACCTATTATCGCAGGCCTTTCCAATTTCCCCCATGTACTGGTGCTTCTGACTTTCAATATCACATTTTTTTGCCTTCCTATCCACATATTTAGCATATACCTTCTGTGTATGTGTCATATAGGTTTTTCTGGTTGCCTATAAACACTTTGAAAGCAGGAACTGTTTTTCTTTTTGTCTTGCTTTCATCAGCTCCAAGTCTATCAGCTGCCACCAGTACGTACTAAAGAAATGCCATTGAATTGAACTGAACTCAGCATTTCCTTACATTCTTTGTTGACCCCTCTTGGTTCCCTGCAAGGGAGGAGTTTGGGGAGAGGGGTGGGGAGACAAAGCTAGCTACCCCTCCTGTGTCCCATGCTTCTAACCCTAGTTAGGGTTTAACAAGACCAAACCACACTTCTGTCATACCCAAAGGTTTACAAACACTTTTTTTTCTCCCTCACCAGAAATAGATTGTAGGAGCATTTCCTCCACTTTACAAATAAGTCAACCAAGGTCAAGAGAAATGAAATGACTCTTGGATGTTCACATGGCAGGTTTGGGGTAGACTGGACTTGGAGCGCCTGGATTGAAACCCCAACTTTTATTGAGCAGCTGGGTGACTTTGGGTAAGCTACTTTGCTTCCTTCTGGGGCTCACTTTCCTCATCTTCACAGTGAAGGCACTATACTAGATGAACTCAAGGGTATCCCTCAGCTTTGAATCCTGAGAATTAAAAATGGAACCTGGGGTTTTTGTTGTTGCTGTTGTTGAGTCGTTTTCAGTTGTAATTGACTCTCCATGACCCCATTTGGAGTTTTCTTGGCAGAGATACTGGAGGGGTTTGCCATTTCCCTCTCCAGCTCATTTTACAGAAGAGGAAACTGAGGCCAACAGGGCTAAGTGACTTGCCCAGGGTCAATCAGCTAGCAAGTGGGTGAGACCAGGTCTGAATTTAGGTCTTCCTGACTCTAAGTTTATCACACTATTCACTGGCCCTTAGACTACTTTACTCCAAGTCTTGGGTTCTTCCTAGTACCCTACATTGCTTCAGTGAAAGGGTGACTACTGTATTAGGAGATAAAGAATTTCAGCTCTGTTTTTTTTCACAACGGCACTTGCATTTTAATGTGGAATTCCAAACATCTATAGCTCATATCACATGGTGAATCTGGGAACTTGAGCAAATATTCACTCTGTTATTCCTCCTCATATTAAATAGAGCAATTTTTACATCAAGAATTGGCAAGAGTTGGATGCTCAGGCTAAATGAAAAAGACTAAGAATATCTATTTTTCAAATCATAAGGTGATACCAGGACTTGAGTGAGTAAACATTCACTGTTATATGCATCAAAAAGATAATTTAAAAATATTATGAGCTGGCAAGAGCTGGATGCTTGGGATGACAGGAAAGATATAATTTTGATAAAGCATTTCAGGAAATGGCTGACCCATGGACTTGAAGGATGCCACAGGAAAGACAATTGTGCTCTCTCTTCCCTGACGATGTTTTCACGCTTGCTGAATCTCTCCCAGCTGAAGCCCATATGAACAATACTAGACTTTCTTTTACACAAATGTATTACCAGTGAGCAAAACAAAAATATTCTTTGGCTGGGGCTCCCTTTGTGGGGCTTAATGAACATTTGATATCTGTATTCCTTTTCTTGGCTCTAGGAGATAAAGAAACAAAAGCTGGGTGATTCTGTAGGGACATTGGCTACATTATACTGCATGAGTTCCGTTGTTTCTGAAGGTCAACACTTTTAGCAAAACATTCTTGCAAAAAATGATCTAATGAAGTCTTGCTTATCAAAAGTGAGAGAAGAAAAATGTACATTAAAGAAACTGATCAAGTAACATGGAAACTGACATAGAAATCATCACTTTCCAAAGAAGCTGATATTTTGTGAGAAATTCCATTTGGAAATAGATCTACTGGCCTTCTAAAGAGGATTGTGGTTCAGGGGAAAGTTGACTAGATCTTGAGCACTGGGACCCAGGTTTGCATATTAGATCTTGCTCCTTCTAACCTTTATGACTTTGGGAAAATCTCTACCTGTCTGGGCTTCAGCTTCCCCCTCTGAAAAATGAGGGAGTGAGCTAGATGATTTTGAAGGGTCCTTTTAGCTCTAAAGCATGTGATCCTAAAGTTTACAACCCAATGCAACCCAACCCACCCAATTCCAATCCAACCCAACCCAATCCAACCCAACCCAACCCAACCCAATCCAATCCAACATTCACTTAGGTATCTGCTTTATGCCCAGCACTGTGTTAAATGTTAGGGATTCAAAGTAGAAAAAACAGTCTTTGCCCTCAAGGAGCTTATATTCTGATGGAGGAGAGGATCATATATATAATATATACATGCATACATACATATATATACACATATATATGCAATTGGAGGAGGAAGAAGGAAGCATTAATAACCAGGAGGATCAGGAAAGGCTTCCCATGTGAGGTAGCATATGGACTAAGTCTAGAATGGGACTAAACATTCTAAAAGATGGGCAAAGGCATGGAAGTGGGATATGGATGGAATGCTGAGTTCAGGGAATAGCAAGCAGATCACTTGAGGGGTTAATAATGTGTAATAAGCTTGGAAAGATAGGATAGAGTCAGACTATGATTTTAAATATTAATAGAAGAGTTTGTCTTTTCTCTTAGAACAGGAATTAACTTTTTTTTTTTAAGTGTCATGGACTTTGTCAGTCTGGGGAAGCCTATGGTCCACTTTTTAGAATATTTTTAAATGCACAACACAAAATACATAGGATTACCAAGGAAATCAATTATATTGAAATATAGTCATCAAAATATTTTTAAAACCCCAAATTTGCAGACCCTCTGCAATCTATCTATGGTTTAAAAACCCCAGGCAAAGAGGGGTTTTTCATAGAGGCATGAAGGATCTACCAAAGCTTTGGGGTGACACTGTGACATGCTTTAGGAATAGTATTTTGGCAGCTTTGTGGAGGATAGATTTGAAAGGGGAAAGGCCAGAAGTCAGGAGTTCAGGCCCAGAGATTTAGATCTTGGTCACCTGGAAAGGTTTCTAAGGTCTGTCTGGAGGTGGGGGTGTGGTGGCTATCACACAGTAACCGTTCATTCATCTGCTCATTTTAGTCACTCTTTCTTCCCAGATGAAGCCTCTCTGTGCCTTTCTGCAGCCAGCAAGAACTGTGTGAGCAAAGACCCAAGGAGGAGGTGTGGGTTGGACCCGACAGCTTATGAGATCCCTTCCAGCTGTGACGTTCTGTGCTTCTGGAATTTTGTGAGCACTAAGCAGTCCAAAGAACTGGCAGCCCAATGACTAAGGAGGGCAAGAAAGAAGCCCCTTCATCTACAGATCTGTGGCAAGAAAGTGGTAACAGCTGGCTAGGTTCCATTACTTTGCTTCACTGTTACTGAAAGTTCTGGGGCATTAAATTCAGCAAGGGAACCTTCTTGGTATTGGACAACTTGAAGCTGTTAGAGAGTGTGCACAGTTTTTAGGGAGTAGTTTTTAGTTTGTGCCACAGGAAATGTTAGAAATTAATAAAATAACAATAATGATAAATATATAGAGGGTTTAAAGATGTGCAAAGCACCTTATCTTTTATCTCATTTGATCCTCTCCTGTAAGGTAAATGCTATTTTAATCTCTATTTTAAGTATGAGGGAAATGAGTTATGATCAAGATTAAGTGACTTGTCCAAGGTTACATAGCTAGTGTCCAGCACTCTATTTTTGCCCCCTAGATACCTCAGGGAGCTTGCCTCTGCCCTAGATTCTCAGAGGGCAGTGTTTGCTGAAATTACTCTAAAAGCAAATAAATAAATTTAAATAAAAAACAAGCAAAATTAAAGAAAATACTAGTTAAGAAAAATATTTGGTAACACTAAAAAACAAAGAAAAATAAAAATATGTTTAGTAACACTAAAAAATAAAAAAAAGATATTTGACAGGCAGAGTATTTGTCCATGGCATAGTATGAAGAATGCTGTTGGCGGAGTGAAGAGACCTGAGTTCAAGTCCTGCCTGAGTTACTTCCTACCTCTGTGATGAATCATAACCTCTTTGGGACTCAGATGACTCAGAATCTCTAAATGACAGATAAAGTGGGAATGCATTATTGCATCCCATACTCATGAAATCATAAATCCATAGGTTTTGCAGGGGACAATAAATGTATTCCAGTGAAAATAGTCCTTTCTGATTATAGCAAGAGGAAAATGTTGTTATGTAATAATTAGTGGATAATAATAAAAATAAACAATAAAACAAACAAACAATCATAAAAAATAAAAACAAAAGTAACATAGATCTAATGCCAGGACAAAATGAAAACTTCCACTAGGGGGCAGCATGATGCAAAAGAAAACCCTGTCTTGGAAATAGGAAACCTTAATCCTGGTCCCATTTCTGCCTCTCCCTGACTGTGTGACCTTGGACAAATCACTTCACCTCTCTGGCCTTAGTTACTGCATCTTCAGTAGGAAAGGACTGGGCTAGAGGATCACTGAGGTTCCTTCCATTTTTAACATTCTGTAATTCTGACTATGTTACTATCAAGGGGGCTCATTTATTTTATATACCAGAATGAAACAAAATAATCCATCATTATACCCATTTCACTTACTTCCCTTAGAACAGGGATGTTCCACTGGCCAACTGTTTTTCAAGCCAAATGAAGGCAGGATGCATAAAGGAGAGACTTTGAAAACATTATTTCTATTTTAAAGGTCTCTCTTGGGGTGATGGCGGCTTCTCCAGAGTCTGGTGGCTGTGGAAGGGAATGAGATTGATGGTACAGCCTTGGTATTCCTGAGACTTGAGGACATAAGGACAATAAAAAGTTTGAACCTGAAAGGACTTTAAAGATAAGCAGGGACACATAACCTAAATCTGGAATCAGGGCTTGGAAAGGACCTCAGAGTCCATGTAGGCCATACAGAATTAGAATCTTCTCTACAATATCCTCCTCAAATGGTCTTTCAACCTTCTCTTGGAGATCCCCAGTGATGGGGAACTCACTACTGCCCAAAGCATTTCACTTCTGGACTGCTCAAATTTGGATGAAGTTTCAAGAGTTTTGAAAGAACCTTCATTGAAAGATGCTCTTTCTTTTTGTTTGTAGATGTAACACAATGCTTTGCACAGTGCCTGGAATACAGTAGGTGTTTAGTAAATGTTTCTTGAAGAAACTGGGATTCTGAGAAGGGACGTGAGGTGTTGAAAAAGTGGAACAAAATAGTAGCAGGTAGTGGACCACCTTGGTGCTGAAAGTCTAAGAAATAATGCAAGGAATGCTACCACTCTTCCATCGTCTGGCATCTCCTGCCCTCTTCTCTTTCTTTCCCTTTCTGAACTCTACTCATCCTTCAAGACTCTGCTCAGATTCTGACTCCTCCTTAGACCCTAGCCTGAAAAATCTCCACCTCCTCAGGACCCCCTGACTGCTTAGCTCATGGTATCATATACCACTCGATTTTTGCTTGATGTTTTTTTTTGCCTCTTTTACTGGTTGGGGCTTCTGATGAGGAAAGCACCACCATTAATTCAGATCACCAACTGTTCTGCAATAGTCTTTGAGAGCTGGCAGGGGGTGCTGAGTGAGTGTTTAAATGTGTGAGTGGGTCAGACAGCAAGGAGGTTTCAGAGGCAGGGCTTGAACTCAGGGCTTCTCGTCTCTAAGACTAATGCCAGCTCTCTTGCTACTGTCCAGATTTTAGGGCTGAAAGAGATAATAGAGATTCTCTAGTCTAGGGTGCTTAGTCTGGAGTCTATGAATTTGAGTGAGGAAAAAATTTACATCTTTATTTCAATATAATCATGGTTCTTTGAAATCCTATGTATTTTAATTTATTCATTGAAAAGGTTCTTAAAGTTCACCAGATTGCAAAAGGCAGACAGATAAGTTGTGCAATGGCTGGAGTGCTAGATTTGGAGTCAGGAAGACCTGAATTCAAATCCTGCCTCTGTCACCTAGCTTTGTCATCCTATACAAGTTACTTACTATTTCTCAGCCTCAGTTTCCCTGCCTGCAAAATGGCGATGATAATGACACCTACCTCATCACAGGGTTGGGGCAAGGATCAAACGAGTGAACATGTGTAAAGTGCTGTGTGAAAGCTATCACTATTGGTTGTTACTAAAGGGGTCTAAGGCATGAAAAAGGGTTAAAACCCCCTAATCTATTCCAATCCCTTTGTTTTATGATGAGAAAACTAAAGCCCGGGAGGAGAAAAAGGCTTTGCTGGGATCAAGTCCTATGTGGTAGAGACAGGGTTCAAACTCACATCCCTCAAGCACTAATCAAGTGATCTTTCTACACTGCTTATTGTATTTCTGAAGCATCACTTTGCAGATAACAGGAGCTCAATGGATACTTGTTGAATGGCTTGTTTGCCATTATCCTTCCAGAGTCAAGGTGATTGGAAGGAACAGGCTGTTAATCCCAGGGAGAAAGGGCCAATTTGTTTCATTAATTTAGAAGCCCAAGCTCCACAGCCGACCTCTCACACTAGAGGTGGCCCCGGTCCCCTGGAAGAGTGTTGAGTCAACCCTACAAAAACGTCCTAGAAGAACACAGCATCCTTGAAGGAAAAGGCTTACCCACAAAGCACCAGACTGCAAACCGGATCCAGGTGATGGTGGAGAGTTTTAGCATGAGATAGATATTCACTAGCATGGCGAAGGCGGGCACAAACGGGAGGCAGGGGGCCATGTAGGGCAGTTTCTTAGGGTTCTCTGGCTGCTGTAGGATCACAAACACCAGGGCAGCAATGAGCAGGACCATGAGGACGACCAGGAGGATGGCCCACCAGCTCTGCTCGGAGATGTAATCTGAGCCGAAGATGATGAAGGAACAGAAGATAAACATGAGAATGAAGAGGAGCAGCACACACACGGTCACTGTGTGGCCAGTGGCCGCAGTGGGCCGGTCCATTTTGCCTGGGAGGCCGAGGCGGATCCTCATGGTGTAGTAGCGAGGTCCAATCAGCTTCTTCAGCTTGATCAGGTAGATGTTTTCTGACTCGTCAGCCTCTATGCCGGAGGTCATATCCACGGTGCCATAGTTGGGATGGTTGACGTTGTAGGCAGACTTGTCCGACTTCCCAATGAGCATCTCGTTGTCTCCCAAGGAGGGTAAATTCTTGGCCCCGCATGTATTTGTAGCTGGGCCTGAAAAGTCTTCCCCTTCACTCATGGGAGAGCAAACATCCTTCTCACATTCAGCCAGAACACCTTCCTTATTCTTGGTGTGCTCCTGGGACAAGAACTTGACAAAGCCATCAATGTCGCTCTCTGGCTGGTATCGGAGGAGCAGAACACAGACGGACACCAACGTGTAGGCCAGCAAAGTGCCAATGGACATCATTTCAATCAGGTCCCTCAGGCTGACCAAGAGAGACAGGAGAGCTGCCAGGAAGCCGGAGACGATGCAGGCCACCACTGGGGTCTCTGTGTAGGAGCTGACGTGGGCCAGGAATCTACAGGGAGATAGAAACAAGGCTTAATAGTGATACTGAGAGTCTGCTTACATATATCACCTCATTTCATCTTCACAACAACCTTGTGAGTTAGGGGCTGTTATCCTCATTCTACAGGTGAGGGAACTGAGGCAGGCAGAGGTTCAGTGGTTTAAGAGTATGAAGCAGAATCAAGACTGACAGCAAGGGCTATTGATTTAAATTGTGATGAGCCCAAGGGCAAAGTTTCTCCCACTCACTAACGTTGGTATAGTTCCACAAAAACCCACTTCTCATGCCCCAGGATTTGGCTCTTGAAAAAGCCTCTATAGTAAGAAGTAACCCACCTGGGATCATTCAGGGATGTGATCAATCTCTTAATTATTTGATTATCTGATGTTAACAGGTTGGTTGGATCTGAAGAGTATGTCAATGATACAAAGGGTGCGTGTGTGTGTGTGTGTGTGTGTGTGTGTGTGTGTGTGTTTATGTGTGTGCGTGTGTGAGTGAGAGAGAGAGAGAGAGAGAGAGAGAGAGAGAGAGAGAGAGAGAGAGGTATGTGATGACTTTAACAAATCATCACAGGTTGGCATTGATACCTGCTTTGGAAGGAGTTGGAGGGACATTGGAGGGATAGATGCTCCAGAATCCTCCTGGTCTCTCTAGGTTGCTTCCTGATTTCCTTTGCCAATCTGGGCATTCTGGTGACTTTAGAGGGCAGCTTGATCATAAGAAGGAAGACGAGCTTTTGGAGGGACTCATTATTCTGACCCCTGAGCCAACCAGGGGACCATGTCCCTGACTTTTTCTTGTTTTTAAAAAATTTAATTTAACTTTTCAACTACAAAAAAGTCTATTTGGCTTCCTACTTCTCTCTCCTTCCCCTTGAGAGGTGATGAAGGCAGGGGGCTTGTACCTTTTCTTGTCAACTCTTCTAAATCCTTTGGCTTTCTTAGTACATCTGTCCAAAGCATCAGTGAAGAGTGAATAGTAACTGAGGAACTAATATACAGTCTCCTCCAGAGTCTAGGAACAGAGTTGTCATGGGAAAGAAGTCTATTTCTAGGAGCATGGCACTAACCTGAAGAGAAGCCCATCACCAGCCATGGCATAAATGACCCTGGGCATCGGGAAGAGAGATCCCAGCAAGCTGACTGTCAGGCCAGCAACGGAGCCGATGGCCACAATGAATTTTGCAGCATAGAATCCGTGCGCCACAAACATCTCCATGAGGGGGGACTCAGTGTCAATGGCATAATAGGGCACCATCAGGGTCAAGATCACACTCACCTGTTCAAGAAGAGAGAGAGACAGAGACAGAACACATGCCAGATTATACACGGATGGTGTGGGACAGAGTAGACCAGCAGAGAGTCATTTTGCAGTGTTCTAGGAGGCCACCAGACAGAGACAGAGCCATTCAGACCTCAAGGAAGGATAGATCATTTCCCATTAAATCAGAGCCCTTATTGGTTGCTTGGGTGACTTTGCTTCCTACCTTTCTGAAATTATGTAGTTTTATGTATCACAGTGATGGTGTCTACTAGGCAGTAAGATCTTATCTCTTGCTAACTCTAGTTAGTATTACTCTCTGCAAACAGCAGGTGTCTCATAAATGTTTAGCATGGTGGTTACTGGACACCAGTTGCTGATGCTGGCCCTTGTACCCAAGCAACACTGAGATCAGTGGTTTTGGTGGGGTGTCCCCGATCCATGCTTTTGCTGTTTCTCTTACCCTCAGATACCTAGGAGCAGAGTCCTCCCAAGCCCAGTGATGGGATCTTAGGGTGGTTAGGACTAGGAGGTTGACTGAATGGTTATCCTTTTAAGACCAAATGAGAGCTGAGAGACCCAGTGATTCTCACCTCTGCTCGCTTTGGGCTGCCAGCCAGAGGCTGACCTTATCTTTAGAAACTTAGGGAAAAAACAAACAAACATAGTAACCCTCTGATATCTGGGAACAGAGCTCCCTTCCATGCACAGATCTTACTTCCTGCTATGAAAACTGACCAAGACAGGAGAAAGGGTGAAGTGATGTATGGGTGATCATTTTTATTTTGGACCTATGATTCCGTTGGTGACACAATCTCCCGGTGTGGAGGCTCTCTTAACTGATGCAGACTGATGGCTCCTTTGTAACCAGCAGTCTTCCAGAGCTGCCTGGGGGAACTGAGGAGTGGAGCTGTCCTTGGTCAAATAGCTCCTATGTGTGTGTCCACAGCAGGTCTTGAACTCGAGTCTTCCAGTATCTTTTTCTAGCCTTTCTATCCACTATGCCTTATTCAGCTTGCAAAAAAAAAAACTTTTTTGGGGGGACAGAAGTACAGGTAAAAATGGCTTCACACACTCAAAGTTTTGAGGTGAGTGGAATTAAACACATTCATTAATGAGGCAGCAAGACACAATAGAAGGCTTTCTGTCAGAATCCCAGCTCTGCCATTTACTATCCACATGACAGGTAAGCCATTTCATCTATCTGGGCCTCAGTTTCCTGATCTGTAAAATTAGGAGCGTGGAATTGTTGAGCTCTAAATCTATGAAGTCATGAGGGAGGGAGAGAAAATTTGGAGCTCAAAAGCTTGTGGAATTGAACGTTTCGAACTAAAAGTAAATAAATAAATAAAAAAGAAATCTATGAGCCCGTGAACCAAACAACCAACATTTCCAAACCCAATTTGTGCTCTCCCCAAATCTTCTAGCTAATCTTTTCCCCCTTCTTTAACCAGTTGGTTATTCCTTGAGGGGTTATTGCTAGAGATAGTTTTCATGAAGAAAGAAATATCACCTTTTAAGGCATGGCAAGGGGAATGGGAAGCTTGGCCAATCACTCCAGGCTGTGATTTACAAACAGAAGCTGAAAAACTTTATTGTGTTAATTAATGGAGTCTGGAAATGGTTCTGTCTCTCTTGGCCCAAGGTGATTAGTATGATGAGATGGCCTATTAGCCAGTCAGAGATTCTCTGTTATGGCTAGCTGAGATCTGCTTGGCACTGAAGAGACATGTCTTTGGTCTGTGTACTAGGCAGGTGCAAAGAATGCCAAGTCTTAAAAATATTAGCACATTCTTAGATATAGACATTCCTGTCTTTTTTGCACATGGCATCTGCATATGGACCTTGGGAGACAAAGATGGGAGCCTCACACATCTTGGGGAGAGCCTCAGGGGATTCATTAGCATTGATGCCAAATGAGGAAGGGACCAGATGGAATAATCAGGCAAAAGGGATGTGAGTATTTGTAGACAGGTTTAAGGACAAAGTCATAATGAGGGTGATGTGTGCACCCCAAAACTGTGCAACAGAGATCCTTACCCAGATAATACTCAGAGGCTTCTCAAGATAGGAAGCAGAAAAGAATGGTTTATTAGGATCTTGAGAAAGGGCCACCCTCCTGACAAATGGTCAGGGAGGAGAAGTAATTTACAAAAGGAAATGGTGAAGTTATAAAGCCCTAACTCAGAATTCTCCCCCACCCCTATCCTGACCCTTTTCTTCCATTGGCTGGAAGTTAGGTGCACAATCTAAGCTCGGCAATCTACCTCAAGTACCAGAACAAGGAAACAGTAGACCACCCAATGTACATTTGAGAAAGCACTTCTGTCCTTATTTGGTATATCTTATGCTGAGGTGTCACTGAGGAGAGGGGTGACTCCCTACTGCTCTGAGTTTTGAGTCCTTGTAAATCATGTGATCTCCAGTGAAGGGGAACTTGGGCCTGTTTCCCACAAAAAGCCTTACTAGATTTTAGAAAATAGTCTGAGAAGTTTTCACCTCTCTCACTCAGTGGGGTGATAAAGGCTTTGTCTCAGGGTGCTGATATAGTGTTTGCAAGCCTTTAGGAGCATTGATATACCAGAGCTTAGCTCCTCCTTAGCAAAGGTAATTTGTTAAAACAGAAAGCTACAAGATGGTGGGTCATTGTGAACTCCTCCCCCAGCTCATCTTGTTCCTTCCTACCCTGGATGGCAGCCTCCTAAGAAGCAGCCTCATGGTATCTCAGGAGTGTGCGCTCTCTCTCTCTCTCTCTCTCTCTCTCTCTCTCTCTCTCTCTCTCTCTCTCTTTCTCTCTCTCTCTCTCTCTCTCTCTCTCATTCTCCCTCCCCCTCTCTCCCATTCTTTCTCTCTCTCTTTCTCTCTCCCTCTCCCTATCTCCCCCTCTCCCTCCCTCCCTCTTTCTCTCTCTCTCCCATTCTCCCACCCTCTCTTTCCCCCATTCTCTCTATCTCTCCCATTCTCTCTTTCTCCCCATTCTCTCTCTCTCTCTCTCTCTCTCTCTCTCTCTCTCTCTCTCTCTCCCTTCCTCCTTCTCTCTCTCTCTTCCTCCTGTTTAACAGAAGGCATAGTTTGCATTGCTTGTCCTGGGTAAAGCTGGTGGTATTCTTAAAAGTTCCTAGGTTCAGCTTTATTCTATGGAAGGGAGAGGCTGGTGCTCCTGCTTGATCCTCCAGATGCCATGCTGATTTACCTTCTCTCCTGTTGGCAGCTTGATCTGATTATATTGCACTGGCAGGCTCCAAAGACAGAAGCTCATTGAGCCTACACAGGGGCTGAACAATGCCCAAGCCTTGCACACCCGATACTGCCAGTCTATGATGTGTGCTGCCTTGGACAGCATCCCAAACCTGAAGGATTTTCCAGGGTCACTCTGGTCCAGAGATCAGAAGGGAAACTGTGAACAGGGGAGTGGGGCATGAGGTATGTGTGTGTGTGTGTGTGTGTGTGTGTGTGTGTGTGTGTGTGTGTAATAGGGTCTTCAGCTTTTCTACTTATTCCAGTCCAACTTCTTGACCATCCCATGCCCTAGAAAGACCCCAATTTAAATTGAATGATGGGGTTTTGAAGGAGAGACAGATTTCTCTGAAGAAACATCAGGCTGTGAGTTTTCTTCTCTTCAGTGGAAGTTGAGAAGGGCACCTTCAGCAGATTGAGAGGCTTTTGGCTCTGTGGATGCTATGAAGAAATGAGAGTCAAGGCCAAAGGGGATGGCTTACGGAGATGTCTCTGATAGAAACCTACCATGACAAATGCTGTGAATCTCACATCTCAAAGGCATTCGTGAGTTGCTGGCTATGTGTACCACCCCACCCCTTGTCCTAAGGGGTGTGTATATGACCCTTAGGTGCTAGAACCCAGGCCTTCATGCAACGGGACTAGAGGCTGAATGCACATACGGCAATATTCTACCTCCTCAGCTGCACTGGATTGGATGCAAGTCATAGAGATTTACAGTGGACAACGACGTAAACAGAAAGAACACAACCATGAATGTGAATGCTATATAGTGCCCCGACTTAGCCCTGGAGACCTTTCATCTTCTCTTTTTTTGCAGAGTGGGGGACTAGGGGTATAGGATGCTCTATACGCTATCAGACTTGGTTAATATGTGGTTAGTTTTGCTGACCTGCTTTTTTTCTTTCTTTTTTTATTCTTTGTTACAAAGGTAAGAGAGAGGGAGGGAGATATTCAGAAATGAAGATGATATAAAAGCAAGAGATATCAATATAATTTTTAAAAAGCCAGAAAGCAACAGAGAAGAAAACACAGTCACGGAATCACTTTTCTCAAATTAGAAAATGGAAGGAGGTCCAAGGGGACTCCTGTTTCGTATATCCCCTCCATCCCTTCCCTGGTTTTGTGACTCTTAGTACTTACAGACACATACGCTGTGAGGCAGATGACCAGGGAGGCGGTGATAGCATAAGGAATGGATGTGTTCGGATTCTTTGCTTCCTCTCCTGTTGTGGCAATGATATCAAAACCAATGAAGGCATAGAAGCAAGTTGCTGCTCCTTGGAGAACCTGGATAGGTAAGGAACAAGGTAAGTCATGGGAGACTGGGCTTGGCTCAAAGCCATGAATAGGACAGCTACCACTAGTGCCATAGACAGGACCTAGAGGTGGAAGGGTCATCCCATCCAATGGCTTCCCCCACCTGTGGTCTGAGGATCAGAGAACTTTTGCAAGGGTTTGGTCCACAAATCCATACACAAGCAAACGTTTATCCTGTAGGCTGAATAATTGTTCAAAAGTCTTAGGGCAATTTTAAATGACTTAAGTCTATCAAAGACTTTTGGACACCCTGTATTTCTATTTTTCAAATATATGTAGACTCTACTGTGATAAGTAAAGTAGCAACCTGTTAAAAAAAGAATTATTGAATTCATAATAACTTTCTGTCATAATGTGTTTTCTTAAATTTTTGGGGAGTGACCTGGAATTGTGACTCAGCAGCAGCAGAAGTTCCTAGTTGAATTCTGCTGAATGAAGATCTCATGTGGTTCTACAACCTGTAGTCTTTTAGAGTTGCCTGAGGCCCTGAGATGTTAGGTGACTTGTCTAAGAGTCCCATAGTGGGTGTGTGTCAAAAGTGAGACTTGAACTCAGGTCAGGCTGCCTCCACGGCTGGCTTTATCTCTACTACACCACACTTTCTCACTTCTTTTTTTTCCTTTTTGGAAGGGGGAAGGTAGGGGAAGGTTAAGTGACTTGCCCAAGGTCACACAGCTAGATTTGTTTTTTTTTGGTCTGTGTATTAAGTTTCTGAGGCTGGATTTGAACTCAGGTTCTCCTGACTTCAGGGTTGGCACTCTATTCACTGTGCCACCTAGCTGCCCCCCACTTTCTCTCTTCATAATCAATAAGATCTGAAATTTATGTATCATCTTAGACACATTATCTCATCTATGTCTCTACCTGTGAAGGAGGTACTAAAGGTATTGTTTTCCCTGTTTTACAAATTAGTACATTCCCTGTTTTACAAATTAGTATATTGACATTGTGCCTGGTGTCACAGAGCTAGTAAGTATCTGGAGCAGAATTTGAACTCAGACCTTCCTGACTCCAGGGCCAATGCTCCATTCACTGTACCATCTAACTGCCTTGAGGATAGTCACTGACATCAGTATGAATATTTTGATCTTGTAGAACATCTTTGGTCACTTAGTAGGCATGTAACCCTGGGCAAGTAATTGAATTTCTCTCATCTCCAGTTTATCTGGGGTTGAACAAAGATGGGCAAAAACAAATGCTTGTCCCTCCTTCCTCTTTCCTTCCTCCCTCCTTTCCCCTCCTTCTTTCCTTCATGCTGACTAGGTCTACTACAAGTTTTTGCTACGTAATTTCAACTGGGTCTTCACAGCTGCAAGGAAATCTTTTCAACCTTCCTAACTGACTTGCTGTCTCACTCAAATCTCCTCAAATGTACCATGGCTCCCTCTCTCAGCTAAGGCAGAAACATGAGTTGCCTCAATTTTTACTGAATAAAAATTGAGGTACTTTGTTGAAAGTTTCCTCTTCTCTCTTCCTCCTAGTTTAGTGTCCCTCAGATGCCTTTCGACACTGCCTCCTCCTTTATTCCTGTTTCACATAATGAAGTGACTTTTTTCCTTACCAAGGCAACCCCTTCTTATGCACAAGTGATACCCTTCCATTCTGTTTTCTCCAGCAGATTCTCCCTCTTCACCCCCACTCTCACTTACCTTCAGTCTCTCCCAATCTACGGTCTGCTTTCTTATTCCCTGTAAACTTGCCCCAATCCTCAAAAAGCCCTTACTTTATATGTCCACCCCTCTGGCTAGCATCTCCTATCTCTTCTCTTTTTCATGGCTGAACTTCTGGAGAAAGCTGTCTCCACTTCCATTCATCCTATTCTCTTCTCATTTCTCCATAGTCTGAATTCTTAGCTCCTCATTCAACTGAAACTGCTCTTTCTAAAGTTGCCAATGATCCCTTAGTTACCAAATCCAATGGACTTTCTCAATCCTCATCCTTGTCCTCTCTGCAGCTTTTGATGCTGTTGATCACCCTCTCCTCCTGGCTATTATTTTCTCTCTAGGTTTTCATGTAGATACTGTCCTCTGGGTCTTCTACCTTTTTTTTCCAATCCCTTCCTACTTTTCTTTCTTTTCTTTCCCTCCCTCCTTGTCTTCTTTTTTCCTCCTTCCCTTCCTCCTTTTATTTCCCCCTAGTAGGCAGCTAAGTGGTGTGACAGAGTATTGGACCTGGAGTTAAGAAGACCTGAGTTCAAATACCAGCTCAGACACTTACTAGCTATGTGACCCTGGGCAAGTCATTTAACCTTTGTCTGCCTCTGTCTGCCCCTATATATAAAGTGGGGATAATAATATGTACCTCAGAGACTTGTTGTGAGGATCGAATTAGATAATATTTGTTATGTACTTATCACACTGCTTGGCACATAAATGCTATATAAATGTTATCTATTTGCAACTTCTATCTACTGCTACTAATAGGTGCTTAACAAATGCTTGTCCTTCCTCTTTCCTCCCTCCCTCCTTTCCTCCCTTTCTTTCTTCCTTCCTCCATCCTCCTTCCCTTCCTTTCTTCCTCCCTCCCTCCCTCATTTCTTTTTTCCCTCCCTCTTCCCAGGCACGAGTTGCATAATTTCCCAGAGTTTTAGGTAACTCTCTCTAGAAGGTACAGATGTAATCAGTGGTCCTTGATTGAGAATTCAGGATTTTGTCCTTCTTTTTAGAGGTTGGGAGCCGGTTACTTTCTTTGGCAAGTTAATGCTGACCTTTTGAGGGGGGTGACTGAGGGAACATGAGGAAACCTGGATGATGGAAGTGTGTGTGTCTGTGTGTGTGTGGGTGTCACAAAAGTGGAGGCAGTGACAAAGAACCTGTGAGGTTAGTTTCTCTGACAGCTGTCTTCAGTAGATGAGAGTGGGATTGTGATTTCACAAATTGAAACATGTCACTTCAAATACTGATCTGAAGGTTTATTTTCTCCTCCAGAGAATTCATTAAAGTAGAATTAAGAGACTTGTATGGGCTCCCCCCAGCATCAGATTAAAGTAGAAAATTAACTTGGGCATGTGCCTCGATTGTCTTTTAGGAGTGAGGGAGGGACATTGGGAGGGGCTGCTCCTCTGCCCCACCTGCCTCCACTTCTGTGCCCTCTGCTGCATTCTGCATCAGTCTCCCCTTCCCCAGGGGCCTCTGCTCCATGAACTCAGCTCACTCAGAGCCTTTCAATATTCAAAGGGCTGCCACATGACAGAGGGAGCTGACTCTTTCTGTGTGGCTTCAGAGGGCAAATCGAGGACCAAAGGGGTCAATTAGAGGAAGGCAGGATTCTGGCTCTAAAGATGAGCTCAGAAACAAAGAGGCAACGAGGCTGCCTCACAAGCAAGTTGGGGCTTCCTCTTGATGGCCATTATCACTGCACTGTGGCTCATAGAATCAGAGGCAGAAGGGACCTCAGAAGCTGTATAATCCAACCTCCTCATTTTCCTGAAAAGACACCGACGCTGCTATCTGAGTTTAGTTCTTCTGGATGGTCACCTGTGTGGGATGCTGGGGAGAAGGTGGGCCAGAAGGTCAAACTACTATGATGATAGTAATAGCTGGCATTTCTAGAGTCCTTACATTAAATCACCTGATGCTTACAGCTATGCTGAATGAGTTTCTCCATTTTCCAGATAAGGAGAAGGAGGCTTGACATAATTTGTCCAGGGTCACACAGCCAGAATGTGTAGGAATGAGGCTTAAGCTCATCTTTCTGGCTCAAAGTGTGGATACTATGGCATTTATGACTTCATTGGTATTTCTATTTGGTTGTTTGTAGTGGGCACTGTGGCTTCAAGTCAATTTAATTCAACAAGTATTTACCAAACTGCATCCCAGGAACTGTGCTAGGGGCTAGATATATAGATGGAAATGGGACAACCCCTGCCCTCAAGGAGCTTACATCCTCCAGGAGAGCCAACTCTTTTTCTAGAGTCAAAGTATGCAAAGTCAAGTGTCTTGAGTGATTGAGATGGCTTCTGGAAGTCTTAGAGCCACTACAGACCCACTCAGGTATAATCTCTGGAAGAGGTCACTGAAAGCTATGGTGTTTATGACCTTAATTTAATCTCTGGAATTACCTTCCAAAACATCTAATTCTGAGGTGTTGCCTGGAATGTTTTTCTTCTTCACTTCTACCTGAATACATTTAAGTCTCAGCTCCAGCACTCCTCCTAATGAGGTCTTTCCCTGATTCCCCTCAGGTTTTAGAAATTCCTTCCCCTGAAATTATTTTGTGTTTGTTTGGCTCAGTAGACAGCAGACAGGTTCAAATCCCACTTCTTACACTTCCTACTTGAGTGATCTCAAGTGAGTCACTTCCTGGGCCTTAATTTCCTCATCTATAAGATGAGGGGATTGGACAAGATGGCCTCTGAGGTCTGGATATGTGATCCTGCTTTGATAACACGTATTATTTTATTTCACGCCACACACACACACACACACACACACACACAAATATATAATTTAATATGTACTTGGATACATATTACCTGTGCATATGTTATTTAACTCTGATAGAAAATAAGCTTCTGGAGGGCAGGGATTTTTGTTTTTGTTTTTGTATCCTAGGACAAGGGTGGACACCCAGTAGGCACTTAATGTTTACTGAACTGAATTCCAATCAGGGTCATGCCAGAAAGCCCTTCATTCCTCAGAACTATCATTTCACGGCCCCAGCTGCTAGAAGGCATATTGGAAAACTGGCAAAACCAGCCTTGTCATTTATGGCATTTACCCCAACTATCTAGGTGTGGGGTATCGAAAGGCTGGACTGACTGAAGTTTGCTAATGCCAATGAAGGATTATACCAAGCCTTTGACCAGTCATCTTGCCAGGCTCTGAGCACACAATTTGCCACCATGGCATCCTTACTCTCAGTGCTAAAAAAAAACCTCAGCTCTGAAATAATGGGAATTTGTAACTGTCTGTCCCCTTTGCTCATTAGAAGGCTACACATGGTGGTGAGGAGTATGTGTTAATAAGTTATAATAAATGCAGTGTGGTATGGAACACACTCAAAACAACTTTTGCTGTGTTTGGACATTGCAGACATTCCCTGTACCACTTATCAGGGACGTTTTTTCCCTGGAATTATTTGGACAGTTAAAATATCTTGTTTGGTTAAAGAAAAATACAAAAGATAGTATCAGGAACAAGTAATATAAGGCACATACATATTAAGCAGCATCCAGAGGCTGAGGAATTGCAGATGGTAGCTAGAGTTCATCTAAGGGACAGCCGTTACTTGATATGAGAGGTGGGGGGGATGTTTATTTTTCTTGAGCTGTTCAAGACCAAAGAAACATTTGACCTAGATCTTGTAAGTGAGTAAACTGTTCCTCAGTTCATGAGAACCAAGAAAGGTGGTGGTGGGGATAGGGAGGGGAAAAGGGAGGAGGAGATGGAAACAATGTTCAGTAACCCTTTCAAACCACTATGGATACCATGCGGAAACTAAAACACTATGAGCTCAGAGAGAGTTTATTATATAGTACTTAGGACAGATCTTAGTCCAAACCCTTCATTTTGCAGATAAGGAAACTAAACCCTAGGTAGTGACTTGCCCAAGTTTACACTGGAACCAGGCAAGGTGGACAACCAATTGAAAAGAATGGAAGTAGGAGATGGAGAAAGGAGAGGCTTGGAAAGGATGAATGGGACCAAGGTGTAAGAGCTTTTAATGCCAAAGGACTTAATAATTGGTCTTAAATCAAACTAGGGTTTTCCAAGTGTGTGCGAGGAGGGTGACATGATCAGACCTGGGCCTGAGATAAGTCAATATGGCGCCTGTATGGAGAATGGATTGGACAGGGGAGAGACTTGGGGCAGAAAGACCAATTAGGAGGCAATTGTCATAGTCCAGGTGGAGAAGGATGGGGACTGAACTAGAGCGTGTGAATGGAGAGAAGGGGATAAAGGTCATGGAGAGAGAAATGACATTTTCGAACTGATTGGCCATGTGGCATCATCTTGACAGGAACCTTAGTGGCTCTTGGACAAATTACATGACTTTACTGGTTCTTAATTTTGTCAAGTATAAAATGAGGCAGGTAGGTGGCATAGTGGATGGACCTGTAGTCAGGAAGATCTGAGTTCATATTCTGCCCCAAACATTTCATAACTATGTGACTCCAGGCAAATCTCTTCACCTGTTTCTTTGTAAAAATCGGGCACTGGACTCATTGCCCCATCAGGTCCCTGCCAGGTGTAGATCTATGAATCTTTGATAATGAGGGGATGTTTGGTTTTGATGATTTCAGGCCCCTTCTTACGCTAAACCTCTGCTCTTAGGATTTAGCAGAGTCTTCACACTGCCTTGCAAATAGTCTGTCCTACCTGCCAGGGGCTACAAAGTCCATAAAAGTGGAAGTTTTTACTAGTTTCCCTGAACATTCCCCTAAATACACCATAAAGCTTTCATGGGTGTGTAGCTTTCCATTGTGGCCCTCTAAGGTCTCTGAAGACTTAAGTTTGAGGGTCCCTCAGAGAGCAGAGGAAAAGTTCATGTTTGGCATGAGCAGACTTATACAGTGCACACAAAGAATTATGAAGGAAAAATGATGGAAAGTATGTTGTCAAAGATGTATGTGAATGATAAGAAAGAGGGACAGGATATGTGACAAGAGGGAGGAAGAGTTAAGTGATGGACAGTCATTGAGCCCCACTGTGATGTCAAGAAAAAGTAAAGATGGCCTGTGGTTCGCTGGGAGGATCCTTTCTGGTGAAATGATCAGGGGACAGGGATAAGAGCTGCATAGGGGGAGTGGGCGTGGATGGGTTGCAAATCACATCGATGGAGGGAACGTCTTCATCCCTGAGATCACTGCTTCCCCAACAATTGCTTATTTTGTTTCTGGCTGCTGAAACGAAGAGCGAGCTCATTAAACCTGTAGATAATACATTGATGGCTGGTGTCCAGCACTTTGGAAAATAGGATCAGATTCAAAGTGACCTTAGTAATTGGAAAAGTGGCCAGGAGTCCACAGAATACATTTTTTAAAAAAAGGTAACATGCAGGATGATGTAAATGGGGAGGAAAAACTCATAATGCCTATATCCAAGGCCTGGTTCTGCCCAAGCAAAAAAGGTGGATAAGTCCAAACTATAACGCTGGGACTCAAGGCCCTTTACATCCTGACTCTAAATGACCTCTCTAACTTTATCACAACTATTCTTCTCACCCTCTACAGTCTAACCAGCCTATGTTACTATTTGTTCCCTGCAAATCCCTTATGGTTCTTTAGTCTTCATACCTTTGCTTATATCATTCTTGTACCTGGATATTGACTTTCCTATCTACTCTTTACAGTGCAGCTCAAATGGCACTTTCTACATAAAACCTTCCCAGATACCCTCAATTGGAAGTGATTTCCCCCTCAGCTGTTCTCATTGCATTTTATGAGCCCTCTTGTGCAATTATAATATAATGATTTATAGTGTATTTGCATGCATGTATTTTTCTAGATTATAAACCATTTGAGGGCAGGGATCATGTCTTATTTAGCTTTCTGGGTACAGTGTGGTACAATATAAAGAGTCTTGGGTCTGAAGTCAGAGGAAATGGGCTTATTGGGAAAACCACTTCACCTCTTGACATCAGATTCCTCTTCTACATATGAGTGGTTTGGTCATGTTCATGGTCCTTTCTGGTTTTACATTTGTCATTCTGTATCTCTCTCAGCAAAAGAAGCACGATATAATGGATAGAAGGCCAACCTTAGATTCAGGAAGGTCTGGGTTCAAGTTCTGCCACTGATACAAATTGGCCATGTGACCCTTAGTCAACTTAACCTCTTGGTGCCCCCAAGATTTCCTAACATTATTAGTTGAAGGGCATGTCTTGATCTTCTTTGGAAGAAGGACCTTCTGCACTGGGAGTTTTCTATTCTGATTCAAAGTCTCTCAGCACCTAACACAATGTTCTGCATAAAATTCTTATACAATGTTTATTGAATGAGTTCTATTCTTAACATTTGGAGGCAAAGATGACGCTTCTTATTCACTTTTAAAAAATAAGTATTTACTTTCTCTCTCTTCTCCTTGCCCTTCCCATTGAACAATAAAAAGAAAGAGAAAACCCAAGTCACAAATACGGAGAGTTCAGCAGAACAAATGCTCACATCAGTCTTGTCCAAAAAAGATTGTCTCATTCTGACTTTTCTTACTCTCTCATCAATAGCCCCTGGGCACTGAGCTTCCAGTCATGATGAAGGTGGTATAGTGGTCTATTCACACACTCTCTCCAGGTCCTTAGGGTGATCAATGACAATTCCTGCAAGATAACTAGCTGGTGTTAGGTATGTAGTTGAGAGTCAGTGAAGATATCAAAGCTAATCGGTGCCATTGATTAAGCATGGAACTTCAACCTTATATCTTCATAGGCACAGCCCTCTGACCAGTGGTGAAAATCAGCCCCTGGCAATGCAATTCTGCCATGAGAAAGTGAGTTTGACCCTGAGCTTTGGATGTATAAATAAGAGCACAGGACCTGGTCCTCAGAGGCCATCTAGTTCATTCCCCAGTCCCCTTTCTATAGCACAGAGGCTGAGACTTAGTGCCTTATCCAAGGCTATAAAAGCTAGGAAGCAGCTGAACTAGAATTTGAACGCAGATCTTTTGGGTTTAAATTAGGCTCTACTCCATCACATCAAGAACATGATCTTTGAGTCAATTCTTCACTCTCACTCACACTGATTTGCCCCTTCTTAGAATTCTCAGTTGTGGACCAACTTAGGGATGGATGGGAAGGTATCAGAGAGCAACTACCAAAGACCCTTAAAATGACAGGAAATGAAACATACTCGAGTCATAGGGGTGAGGAACCTGTAGCATTAAGGCCACATGTGGTCCTCTAGGTCTCTGTGGCCCTTTGACTTAATCCAAACTTCACAGAACAAATCCTCTTAATAAAAGGATCTGTTCTGTAAAACTTGGATTCAGTCAAAAGGCTGCACCCAAGGACCTAGAAGGCCACTCATGGCCTAGATGCTGAAGGCTCCCCACCTCTGCTCAAGGCGTAGAATTTTACAGTTTGAAGATCATGAGAAACCTACATTTCCTAAAGCCTTTCAGATGGAAGCCCAGAGGGATCATGAACAATCCTTGTTTATTTTACTGAGGGTGGGATGCCAGGAGACGGCTGACGCTATAGCAGGAGGCACAAAGACTGGACATGACTGCTCTGAATGTATAAAAATCAGGAAACAGGAATGCATTTCATTTGTTTCTGGGCACCATGTTTTTAAAGAGAAAACGACAGACTGGAATGTTACTCCAGAAGAAGACAACTGGGACGTTAAAGACACTTGATGTATTAGAATATTTAATTTGAAGGGTAGGCTTGGGGGAGTGGGGTGAGTTGGTTAGCTTGAGAGGTTGTCAAATGGAAGCGGGATTAAACTTAATCTGTTTGGTCTAGACTAAGTTTGGTCTAGCCTACTTGACTCCAAAGGAGCCAACTTGGATTAGAATTTGCATTGGTGGGTAGAAGTAACCTGGAAGTGGACTTGGGCTCACTATTTTAAAATTATTTTTATTTTTTAAGTAAAAAGCATTTTAAAATTAATCTGTCTCCTGAGCAAATTAAAAAAGAAACAATCCTCCCAAATAGATACCTCAACATAGATCTACATACTACCACGAAACAAATTCCTTTTAAAATGACAGCCAGTCAGCATTTATTAATTGCCAGGCAAGTCCTTAGTAAGTAGTGAGTTTCCCAGCACTGAAGAAATTGAAGGAAAAGTTGAATAAGCACGTGTTGGTGTGAATGTAGAGAGGATTTTCACTTAAGGTAGGGCAGGATTGGACAAGATGTCCTTTCAGTGCTAAGATTCCATGGGGGAACCAAATAAACAGGAGATATCCTTGTTGGGCTGGGATGACTCCAGAATAAACTTGTTTGAAGACCATGGAATGAACTGAAGGCTCTTTAAAAATCCTTCTCAGTGCCAACAGTCTATAATTATGTCATTTTGAGGTTGTTTAGGGAAATAAAAATTTAGCAGTTGAACATTCTACTTTAAAGCACAGCTCATCTATCATTATAGTTGTTAACTATCACACCCTATTCTTTTAAACTCTTTTCAAAAATAAGACCTCCTATCTCTTTAAAAATAACTTGTGTCAATTACTTGCCATCTCCACCTAATAGATGAAAGAATCTTAAAATGGAGAGTTTAAAAGGCTGGCCAAAGCAGGGTAATAAACTACATCATTCTAGTGCCTTATTCAATTGTCTTTGAACTTTTCTTCCACTTATTATGTCTGGATGAGAATAGTAAGAGTGTATTCCAAGAATTTCTGACTTGGTGGGCTCTGGTAGGGTTTGTACTATTCTTCTATAACCTTTGGGGACCATCTAGGGGTTCCTTCTACTCCATTGTGAGGTGTCAAGGAGGAAATTAGCAAAGCTTCAGTGTAAATACGAAAAATGATTTCATGTCCTCCCATGTGATATCTGGTCACGGGACTACAGTTTTAGAATAGAAAATGATGAAAGAGGGCATTTAGTCTGACACCCTTACTTACAGCTCTTGACTTGGCATCAGAGGACCCAGATCCAAATACTAGTTCTGTCACCAGTGTGACCTTGGACTAATCACTTTGCCACTCTGGGTCTGCACTTCACTGGAATGTAGATTTAGGGATGGAAAGTACCTTAGAGATCGTCTAGAACAACCCTGTCATCTTATACATGAGTAAATGAAGAAGTTACACAAGGTCATTCACACCATAAGCAGCAAAAGTCAGATTTTGACCTAAATCATTTGTTGTTGGATTCATTGTTCTTTCAACCACACCACAGCTGCCTCATCCAATAAACTCTGAAGCAGCAAAACTGGCCAATGCTGAAGGACATGTCTAGCAACCACCCAAAGAAGACTTTCTGGCAAATTTCATGAAATCCATATAAACATCCAGGATCATTTTGTTAAAAGTGAACCAGATCTTCCTTCAATGTCCCCTCTTATAAGGAACAGTGGATAGTGACAGCACTTTCAAGTTTATAAAGAACTTGGTCCCCGTCAATAGCTTACTGGTTGTTATCCTTCATTCTCGAAGAGGACCAAAATGACATCACTATTCTATCGTCAAGTTTCGATGTGTCTGACTGTGGCTGATCAGAACAATTGGAACTCGAAATGTTTTAGGTACTGCAGCCATTATTGTTTTCATTTTATAGATGAAAGAACTGAGGCCACATAGGTTCCCCACCTTCTTCACATAGCTATTTCTGATCCTTCCAGTTCCTAGTGTGTCCCTCCCTTAGTATTTTGCATTTAAAAATGTAATTTATTTGATATTTATTCCACAGCTACTTATATATGTATATGATGCATCCCTGTTAGAAATTAAGTTCTTTGAAGGCAGAGAGTATTTTAATCTGTTTCTTTATATCCATGGCACCAAGCAAGTGCTTGTTGATTGACCTGCCAAAGGTCACACCGCTAATGAGTGTCAGGAATGGGAAATCAAGTTTCTCCTAACTCTAGGATTCATCTTCTGTCCAATAATAGTCATTACTTATGGAATGCTTAAGCTTGCAAAGCACCTTAGAAACATTGTCTCATCTGATCCTTACAATAGCTCTATCAGAAAGTATCATTACTAAATCATAATAATAAATTATCTTCCACAGGGAGACATGTTTTGTCCAAGGTATTATAGCTAGCATGACCCCTATTTTGCAGATGAGGAAACTGAGGCTCAAAGAGCCGATGGTCACAAGATGGTATCAGCAGCATTCTATGAACCTGTCTTTCTGACTCCAAGCCGGCATCCCTATTCTTTACACCTCGATGCTTTTCTCAAATCTGCTTTGCTTATCTTTTGTTTTTAAGTTAAAAGAAAGAATTGCAGAACACCACACACCCATTTAACTGCCACTCCCATTTGGAATGTAAGCTCCTTGTGGGCAAGGACTGCTTTGTTTTAGTCTTTGTATCCCCAGCACTCAGCGATAGTTCTGACACATAGTAGGTGTCAAACTTGTTAATACATTTTCCTCCAACCAGCTCTTAAGCCTCAGTTTAAATGCATACTGAAACAGAAACTACCAGACATTAAAGAAGAGGTGGGTGGAGGTACAGTGGACCTCCAGTTAGGAAGACTTCAGTTCAAATCTTGTTTCAGATACTTACTAGCTGTGTGATCCTGGGCAAGTCCCTTAACCTTCTTCAGCTTCAGTTTCCTAAATAAAATGGGAATGATAATACCACCTACTTCACAGTTTTGTGAAGATCATGAGATAACAGATATAAGGTGCTTTGCAAAACCTTAATGGGCTAGATATTATTATTAAATATTAAAATATTAAATATTAAAAATATTAATAGCCATTATTATTGAAAGGGTATTTGGAGCTTAGTGGAGCAGAGGAAATTTTCTTTGGTCTTTTTAGATAGACTGCCAGCCAGGGGGCTTAACATGCCCACCAAGACTGTGGAAGAAGCTTACCCCTGACCATCCATGAGGCAGGAACTGTCCTTCAGCCCAGTAGCTTCCATTGATGAAGAAAAGACCAGCAATCATGATAAACACCCACACAGCCAAGTTGAGCACATTGAGAACATTGTTGAAGCCCACAGAATTTTTCACCCCCAGGGCAACAATGATGGTCACAATGACAGCAATGACAAGAGCCAGCAGGTCTGGGTATGATTCTTCTCCTTTTCCTGTAATGCAGAGGAGGTAGGCACCAATTACTTTTTCAGTCAGAGAAAAATAGTCATGGGCATCCCATGATGGGATACGACTTCGCCCTTTTTTATTTTTCAATGCAATTGGAGTTAAGTGACTTGCCCAGGGTCACACAGCTAGTGTCAAATATTTGAGGTTGGATTTGAACTCAGGTCCTCCTGACTCTAGGGTTGGTGCTCTATCCACTATGCCACCTAGCTGCACCAGCATTTTGCTTTTGAGAGAAATATTGGTGAGAATAGAGCATGGAATGGAGATTAGAAATCCCATCTGTTTGTATATGTGTACATACACATATGTTGCAGCCCACATACGTGTACATGCCTATATGCAAAGTGGCTGAAGTATATTATCAAAACCATATTCAGGTTTTCATGGAATACTGCCAGGCTTGGAGTCAGGAGATTACAATTTCACACTTGTCAGCTAATTCACTGGGGGCAACTTACTTAACTTGTCAGAGCCTCAGTTTTCTCATCTGAAAAATGGGGACAATACATCCTTGTACTCCCTATTTCCCTCATTATGAGAGATGTACTTTGCTATCTTTAAAATACCCTAAAAATTCAAATTATTGTTATAACATTTATGCATCAAAACTCTCTTGTTCCTACTAGCAAGATTTGTAATATGATTAATTAAAAATGTTAGATCCTGCTTTTGGTTCAACCATTTTCCCATTTCCTGCCTAAGTTCTTGTAAATTTGAAAGGAAGATTGAAGAGTGAATCATTGGAAAATGCTGCAACAACAGGTTTCCGCCTATGTGTGTGAATGTGTAGAGAGCAGAATGTAAGATCTTTGAGGTTGGGGACTATTTTTTTTTAATCTTTTCTTTGTATCCTCAGCAAAGTGCCTGGCACATAGTAGGTGCTTAATAAGAATAACATCTAACATTTATGTAACACTTACTATGGGCCAGGCATGGTGCTAAGCTCTGTATAATTATCTCATTTGATCCTTACAATAACCTTGGTTGTAGGTGCCATTATTATCCCCATTTTACAGATGAGGAAATTGAGTCAGAAGTTAAGTGACTTGCCTGGGGTCACATACCTAGTAAGAGTCTGAGGCTGGATTTGAACTCAATTCTTCCAGACTCCAAGCCTTCTACTCACTATGTCATCTAGCTAGTTAATAGGATCACAGATCAGGAAGAGACTTCCAAGGTCATTCCAACCCCCTCACTGTATAGATGCAGAAACTGGGACCCAGAGAGTCTACAGGAAGCATTTCCCAACCCACCTCATTTCTAGTACTTTCTCTCCATTGAGTACTTCTTATTTATCCCATCTGTAGCTTGTATGTACATGACTGGTAACGAGTTGACTCCCTCACTAGATTGTAAGCTCCTTGAAGGCAGGGACTGTCTTTTACCTTTCTGTTTATCTCCAGCACTTAGCACATGACCGGGTGTATAGTAGATGCTTAATAAATATTTATTGACTGACAGAAGGAAGATTTGAATTCAGAGTCTTGACTCCAGATTTTGCATGTTTTCATTTCTACTGAATTGCCTTGCTACAGTCTTCATCCAACCAGTGTTTATCATTATATCCTTACCCCCTCCCTTTTTAGCTTCTTTTTATATTTTGTTTCCCCTCCCCATTAGATTGTAAGCTTCTTGAGGGTAGGGGCTCCCTTTTACCTTTCTTTGTAGCCCTAGAGCTTAGCACAATTCTAGGTGCTTAACAAATGTTTGTTGACTCAGACCCTGATTAAGCATCTCTGATGTATTATCATTACATGGTAATGGAGATACAGAGATAAAAACATACAGTATTTGTTGTCGAGGAGCTTACTTTCTATTGGCTAAAGGGCAGTGCAACATGTAAACCAGTACAAAATATGTAAAAAATATATGGGGGAAGGAGAGTGTGATGTTCTTTGACTTTTTCACTAATAAGTGAGCTCTTTTCTAGAACAAGACAGGAGAGAGACTCAGGAAGCCCCCAGGACTGAAGAACTCAGAGCATCAGAAGACCTAGCTTTTAGTCATGGTTTTATCACTACTCAGAATGAAATGTTGGCCAAGTTACTCAGTCTCTCTGGGCCTCAGTTTCCCCATCTGTAAAATGAAGAGGCTGGCCTCAATAATCTCTAAAATGTCTTCTGAGACCATAATTATGTGAGGCCTATTTAGACAACATGGCAAAAAGTCAGGATGCTCATTAGGGCTTGATGCTTTTGGTCTTCTTAAAGATAGCTGGGTCATAGTCTTTTGAGATAGGGAAACTGAGACTGATACAGTGGAATGAATGAGCACGACCTTGGGCCTCAGTGCTAATCCCACCACTCATTCAGGCAAGTTATTTTGTCTCTCTAACCCTCAGTTTCTCCTTCTCTAAAATGGGAAACATATATATATTGCTATATTGCCTGCCTGACAGGGTTGTTGTGGGTGTCAAATGAGAAAATGTCTCTAAAGTGCTTTGCAAACTTTAAGGAATGTTAAACATAATATTAATGATAATTAGTGGACCTTGGTTGAAATCCCCCCTCTGATATTTATTACCTGCACTGCTTTAGGCAAGTGATTTCACCTCTCTGGGTCTCAGTTTCCTCTTATATAAAGTGGGTTGAGCTAGTTGACCTCTCAAGTGCTTTCTGGCTTTAAAGCTATGTTCCTAAGAGACTTGTTTGCTATAGAAATATTCTGGAGAATATCCAAAAATGGGAACAAAATCTTACTCAGCTCTTTTGAAATTTAAGATAATTAGATCAGATGCTAGGGTTGAAAAGAGGCTATTTCAGGGTCTTCAAACTTGGGTGCAGTCTCCTTTCTGACCAGAAGTATACCTTCTGGTTGTGTTAAATGGGATGAATTAAATCCAATTGAACTGCATTACAAACTTTTTGGAGGTAGGATTTTTGTTTTACCTGTCTTTCCCCCTCCATTGCATCTAGCACATAGTAGGGATTTAATAAATATTTGATTGGGATTAATAAGAGGAAGAATGAGTCTGAGATTCCATAGAATATATCTGTTGCATGGAATCTGGACAGGTGGCTTGTAAAGATCTGCTAAAGGTCAAATGTTTCTCTTCTTCGATTCTTACCCAGGCCATTTAAAGTCCCCACGCTGTCAATCATCCAGCGGCTTATGGTGTGGTTTGCCAGGGAGTCGAACATACTGCTTAGGGCACTGGCCCCTGCTGCAGTGCCAATCAGGTACTCCAGGATAAGATTCCAGCCAATAAAAAATGCCACAAACTCTCCCACTGTGACATAGCTGTAGGTGTAGGCTGACCCAGTGGTCTTCGGAACTCGAACTCCAAATTCAGCATAGCATACACCTGTGTGGGGTACACATACAAGACAGTTCTTTGAGACTGGAATTATTGGGAAGAAAGCCTTTTGGTTGTTATCCATCTTGGGCTTTACAGGTACCAAAATGATCATTACTTGAAAGAATATAGTACTATAAGAATATAAACTTTACAAATATGGGTCCTCTTTAAATGTCTCTTTTGGAAGACTTCTCAACTTGGTCAAAGACAGATAGAAAATCTCCATATACACAAAAAAGTGTCATTTTGTGAAAGGCAAAGAATTGGGGAAAAAGGACTCATAGATTAGGGAATTGCTAAACAAATTGTGGGACAGAAAGATCATGACATATTATTGCTCCATAAAAAATAATGAATATGAAGAATCTAGAGAAGCATAAGAAAATTCTTATGAACTGATTCAGAGAGAAAAAAGTAAAACCAGGGAAATGATATACAGAATGACTATAATGACTTAAGTAGAAAAAACAACAAAATGAACCCAAATGCTGTGTGGTTACTTAATTATAATTTTTTACTGATATCTTTTTTGTGTTACCAAAATTTCTCTTTTTATCCTCCTTCCTGACAGTCATCATATGTAACAAATTTTTAAAAAATGGAATTATCAAAATTGATCAATACATTGAAAAAGTCTGAAAAATATGTGCAATGTACCATAACTGTGAATCCCCCACCTCTGCAAAGAAGTGGAGTGAAGGTGTCTTCTCATATTTCTTCTTCAGAGCTGTGCTTATTCTATATAATTCTGCAATATTCACTTTTGATTATTTTGCAGTTCTTTTCATTTACATATTTGTAGTGATTGGATATGTTATTTTCTTGGCTCTGCTTACTTTACTCTGCCTTAGATTATCTTTTCATATTTCTCTGTTTTCATCATATTTGTTGATTTTTACAGCACAGAAATTTTATATTACATTCATATATCATAATTTGTTTGACCATTTCCCAATCAATGGACACCCATCTGGTTCTTTGCTATCACAAGAGTGATATATATATATATATGCATATATATATATGCATATTTCTCAATTGCTGTTTCACCATAATCACTAAACTTGGTCCCATAGAAAAGACAAGAAAGTGCATTTCCTTCTCCCACTGAAAAGCAGCTATGGAACATTGTAGATATTGTCAAATACAGTTGATATATTGGTTAGTTTTTCTCAGCTATTTAAAAAAACAACAACAATATTCTATACAAATAAAAGCATCCTGGGAAGATGTTGGGGAAGGGGATAGATTTAGAAATAATTGCAATGTAAAAACAAAAGGCATAAATAAAACAAACAAAAAAGTTTTCTCCATTTGAAATCCTTTGAAGAACCAAGACTATTCAGTGTTGCTATACTTTTCTGACCTTAGAGGACAGCCTGAAATCCATTTCCTTTTTCTGAGTTAATCTGTGTGTATATTTATATTTCATTTGTCTGTTGAATTTAGATTGAAATCCACAGAGTAGATCTGGTATTTGTGGCAGTCTGAAAAACTATTTCCTGCTTTTTTGAGATCCATCAGGCTCCTGTGTTCTAAATGTGCTACTTCTTCCTACTCAGTCTATCCCTTTTCCAGGCTTGCCTATTGCTGGAAACTTCCTTATTCTGTGATTGATATGGGGATGGGACATCTTGGGTATTCTTTGGCAGCTCCTCAGCATCTTCCTTCCTGTGTCATTAGAAGTGGGAAACCAATTAGATAAGATTGCTAGAGATCGTCATCCAAACAAGTGACCTTAGCCTACTTTTTCGAGCCCTGACTTGAGGAGGATGAAAGATCTGTGGAAGTAATGAAGCTTCTTGTTGACTAGAAGGGACAAGTATAGAGGGCAGGGAACCTCTTCCAGGGTCATAATGATCCCTTTTCTCCTCTTGCCACAACCTACAGGTAATTGAACCTGATGTTCTGGTGACCTCCCTGGGTGTTTCCCTAATTACAGTCTGTCCTTCCACTCTCAGGTATCCTTAGTCACTCCTTCCCACATATAGTGGTTAGAGAGCTGCAATCCAGAAGACCTGAGTTCAAATCTGACCTCAGACACTTGCTAGCTGTGGGTCTCTGAGCAAATCACATAACTTCTCTGTGACTCAATTTCTTTCTCTGTGAAATGGGGGATAATAATAGCTCCTACCTCACAGTGTTGTTGTAAGGACAGAATGGGATAAAATATTGAAACTTTGCAAAACATAAAATACTGTATAAATGCTGACTACTATTATCATTACCTGTCATGGTAGCTGAATTTCCATCACTAGAGATTCATTCCTTTAACAGTTCCCTCCCCCCAATATTGAATGCTTATTGACTACTACAAATTAATTTCCTAGCTCATGTTCCTATCTGCCAATTAGCTGACCAAAGCCTTGGGGGAATGGGAATTTTTTATGGAGATATGGTGGGATCTGAGGTAATTTTGGAGCATGGGAAAGCCTAGTTTTCCCCATGTTCACCTAGAGACAGCATGGTAGCAAGTATTCCAGAGGAGGGGATGGGGTGGAGGAGATCTCAGAAGGTGGAGGCTGCTGAAAGGGAAGGTGGGAGAATGGCAAAACCAAATTCTGATGATTTCACCATTTTGGTTGGAGTTGGCATGGAAACTGATGAGTCAAAGACTGCTCATTTCATTCTGGTCAATTAGCTGGGAGAGGCAACTGGTGTAATGATAAGAGCAATGGCTTTGGAGTTTCGGGTCTTAGTTATGAATACCAGCACTGCTACTTAATAATTGTGTAACCTTGGATAAGTCAATCTTCTCTGGATCGAAGTTAGCCCATCTATAAAATGAGGGGGTGGAATGTGAGGATCTTTCTGGTCTCTTCCAGCTCTAACTTTGTCTGAGCTCTTGTATCTCCCACATCTAGGTCTCTGGCTTCTGGACCAACCTGAACAGGACGTCACTCTGAAGAGAAAAGCATTAAAGACCCCAAGGGTCGAGGCTCCCCAGAAGTTACTTAGCTCCAAGAGACCAACCAAAAATCAGTCTCTGCACTGAGGTCACTGCTGCTGCCCACTTAAAGGATCCACCAATCAATGGAAGACACTTACAGACCACATCCACTACAACTAAACTGCAAACCTTTTGGGAGATACCTACCGATCCCCATTCCCCTCAGGTTGTTAACTCAGCACACTGAGAGACAATTTCTAGCTGGATCTGGACTAAGGAAGCCTGCCAGCTGCCTCTTTTTGCTCCTTTCATGAGCATAAACATGATGGGTCAGAGGGCGAGGAGAGCGGACTTGCAAACTTTAAAATAGCCACATAAATGTTGGTTATTGCTGGAAAGGCTCTCAGAGCCTAAGCTCTTCTTTTTACAGGGGCAGGCTTCCAGTTCCTGAATAGAATATAAGATCAGAGATTTAGAGCCAGAAGTCAGTCAATAAATATTTATTAAAGTGTCTTCTATGTGCCAGGCATTGTGCTAAGTGCTGGTGATACAGAGAAAGACAAAGGATAGTTCTACTCTCAAGGAACTCAGTCTAATTGGGAGGAGCTTTAGGCTGCATCAAATTCAAACCCCTCATTTGCAGGTGAGGAAATTGAGAATGAGAGAAGTTACATGAATTGCCTAGGGTCACATACCCAGTAAGTGTCTGAGGGAGGATTTGAATTTGGGACTTTTTGTCTCCAAGTCTAGTAGTTTTATCCTTTGTACTACCTAGCTACCTAAAGCTAGGGAAATATCAAGAAGAAGAATAAATGATTTAAAAAAAATCTCTGGGGCATCCTTTTCTCTGCATAGTGAAATTCTGATGTCTAGGGATGGAATAATTCTGCCACTTCTACTTTTTCTGGGGAGCAGAATTTGCTGGATACTGAGAAAAATCTATTTGGATATACTTGTCCTGTGTAGCTAAAGTTATTGATCCCATGATTGATACTCTTGCTTAGCTAAACAAATGGCCAATTTCATTTCCAGAAAATAATCCATCACCTTCTCCCCTTCTCCTGCTTCTCTTACACTGTCTGTCCTTTTCTCCCATGGAGGATATTTTGCCAGACTTTATCATTATATCACCTGTGATGAAGTGAACTCTAGTCAGTTTTTACAAATGTGTCTGGAAGAAAAGTAATTTGTCTGGGTAGTGCATATGTCTTTCCTCATCTCCTTCCTTTTGGCTGAGCAGAGAGATCTAGGTGCAGCTGTCCAGACATGCTCAGTGGAAGAGCAGCAGATGTTTTAAAGTGTAGGGCATGCCATCCATCACAGAGCTTTATGAAACTATTATTTACTCCATGCCTGACTTCCTGTAATCAGAGTTAGCCAGTGAATGGGGAACTCTCCAGGGTCTTGAAAGAATGGCATCCAATTTCTTAAAAATGAATCAGTGATGCGAGAAGTAACCCAACAGGTAGAGGACTTATCTATTTCAAGTTCTGGGATAGCGAAAGAGTCCTTTATTTAAAAGTCAGAGAATCTGAACTCAGATTTCAGCTCAGTCATTTGCTAGCCTAGTGATCGTGGGCAAGTCTATCCATCTTTCTTAGCCTCCATTTTTCCATCTGTAAAAATGAGAGGATTTGGGGCGGCTAGGTGGCGCAGTGAGTAAGAGCGCCAGCCTCGGAGTTGGGATGACCCGAGATCAAATCCAGCCTCAGAAAATGAGCACCCATACATAAATAATGACTAGCCGTGTAACCTTGAGCAAGTTACTTAACCCCAATTGCTTTAAAAAAAAAATGAGAGGATTAGAGTTAGATGATGTTTTACATCCCTTCCAACTCTATCTCTTTGACCTCTACCTTTGAACCTTTCTGGGTCATTCATTGGGATTCAGAGGTATATGGTGGTCATCACACCCAAAGGATTCTACTGACACTCTTTAAGAATACAAAATAAAGACTTGCCAATGGGCTATCTGAGAATGACTGTCAGCAATGAACAGTGAAGACTCTACAGTTCCCCTTTAGTGCAAAATTCTTACATTGTGCCATAGAATCATTGTGTCCTTGCCTAGATTTAAAGCTGGAAGAGAAGTAAAGGTTGTCCAATCTATCTCCTCATTTTAGAGATGAGGAAACTCAAGTCCAGAGAGGCTTTGTGATTCACACCGTAGCAGAACTTGAACTCCAACGCAGGATCTTTCTTCAAATCCAATTCTTTCCCCTGAACTATGGTGAATAGAATTCTGTCTTGAGAAATGATTGTATAGCAGGCTTAAATTTTAGTGTTTACCCAACAAATGCCTACATTTTCTCTCTAAGCATATTTCATCTGTCTCCACTTAGGCCATAGAATTTAAAGGAAGGAGGATCCTTAGAGACCATCTTCTCCAAATCTCTCATTTGGAAGATGAGAAAATGGAGGCCTAGATGAGTTAAATAATTGCTAATGTCACAAGATGCATAGTGTAACAGGGATTCGAATCCACATTTTCCGGCCCTAAATCTGTTCAAAATTTGCTGCACCATCCTATTGTATGTACACCATTCCCCAGTTCCCCAGACCTCTTTTTTCATATTTGCTCATCTAATTTGAGCCTCTGAAGTGTATTTGAATTTGGATTCTTATAAATCAGGTGGCCTCCCTAAGCCCCCAGCTTAACCTGGTGCTAAATACGAGGTGTGTTCTTTCAAAACTGACTTAATAAGCATATAAGCTCCAAATGTCAAACTTCAACAGATCATCTTGCACCTAGAAGCTTCATGTAACAGGAACCCTGGGCAAGGTTGAATTGGATGGCTTTAAAATCATGCAATGGTGCCCTTGAATTAATGATGACCTAAGCCAAATGGAAGGCTAGTATTGTTTTTGGCTGATCGTAACAATGTGACCCTTCCTTGTATAACCCACATGGAAAGAAATGTTGAAAAAGGGGTTAGGGGCATATTTTCTATTGTATTAGTTAAAATCTTATATCTGATGCTTGTTGGCTATGTAACTCCAGGCAAGTCAGTGATGTCACAGCATTGCAGACAATTCTCAAAAAGTTGAGAAGTAGGTGCTAAACTGCACTGGTAGAAGGAATTTCCTCACTGAGACTTCCCCATACTAATGAACTCACAGATGTGGTCCAAAAAGAAATGTCAGTTTAGTACCTATGATTTCAGGGATGTGATGCCCACTTCACTGACACAAATTGCAATCCCTTTATGATATTGTAGACGGTCTTCCAGAATACATCATCTTTGGAGATAGCTTGTTGTTAAAGCTTTCTAAACTTAGCCAGGGTGGTATTTGCAAGCAATATGCATCATGTAGTCCATCTCTGGACACCTACAGAAGCCTTTTCAGTTTTGTTCTTTGTGCTTGACTGACAAAGCCTTTGAGAACCAAGGTTCATTTCCATCCCACAAGTAGGTATCAGAGGAAAATTTTATAGAATTATGGTTATTATGGGATGCAGTGTGGAACACTGGATTTGGAATCAGAGGACTTGGTTTAAATTCTACCTTTGCTACTTGTTCAGTTGCTCAGTTGTGTCCAACTCTTTGTGACCCCATGGACTGTAGTACACTAAGCCCTTCTGTCCTTCACTATCTCTTGAAGTCTGTTCAAACTCATCTTTGTTGTTTCCATGACACTATCTAGCCATCTCATCCTCTGCCATCTCCTTCTCCTTTTGCCTTCAATCTTTCCCAACATCAGGGTCTTTTTCAGAGAGTCCTGTTTTCTCATTATGTGAACAAAATATTTAAGCTTCAGCTTCAGTATTTGACCTTCCAGTGAATAGCCTGAATTAATTTCTTTAGGACTGATTGAGTCAATCTTTTTGCTATCTAAGAGACTCTCAACAGTCTTCTCTAGCACCACAATTTGAAAGTATCAATTCTGTGCTCAACTTTCCTTATCGTCCAACTCTCATAGCCATATGTCACTACTGGAAAAACCATAGCTTTGACTATATGGACCTTTGTCAGCAAGGCAGTGTCTTTGCTTTTTAGTATCATGTCCATATTTGCCATAGCTTTCAAGCAGCAAATGTCATTTGATTTCATCTCTGCACTCACCACCTGAAGTGATCTTTGACCCCAAGAATATAAAATCTGACACTGCTTCTATTTCTTCTTCATTTTTGTCAGAAAGTGGTGGGACCAGTTGCCAAGATCCTAGTTTTTTTGAAGCTAAGCTTCAAGTTAGTTTTTACACTCTTCTTGTTGCCCCTCCTCAAGAGACTTCTTAATTTTTTTCACTTTTTGCTGTCAAAATAACATCATCTGCATATCTGAGGTTGTTGATATTTCTCTCAGCAACTTTAATTCCAGTTTTTGATTCATCCAGTCTGGCATTTTGTATGATATACTCTGCACATAAGTTAACTAAATAAGGTGACAATAGACATCCCTGTAATATTTCTTTTCTAATCTTAAACCAATCAGCTGTTTCATTTTCAATTCTATCTGTTGTTTCTTGGCCGACATACAGATTCTTCAGAAGACAAGGAAGATGATCTGGTACTTGCATCTCTGAGGACTTGCCACTTTTTGTTGCAATCCACACAGTCAAAGGATTTAGTGTAGCCAATGAAGCAGAAGTAGATATTGTTTTTCTGGAACTGTTGCTTTCTCCAGAATCCAGCAAATGTTGGCAATTTGGTCTCTAGTTACTTTGCCTCTTCTGGTAATTCTGGTAATGGTTCACATATTGCAGAAGCCTAGCTTGCAGATTCTTAAGTATAACCTTGCTGGTATGTGAAATGAACACAACTGTTTGATAATTTGAGCATTTTTTGCCATTGCCCTTCTTTAAACTTGAGATTAAACTCATCTTTTCTATCTGGTAGCCACTGTTGACTTTTCCAAATTTGCTGGCCTATTGAGCGAGACACTTTAATAGTATTATCTTTTAAGATTTTAAATAGCTTAGCTGGAATTCCATCCCCTCCACTAGCCTTATCATTAGCAACGTTTCCTAAGGCCAACTTGACCTCATTCTCCAGGAAATCTGGTTCTAGATTAGTAATCACATCCTTGTGGTTATCAGTGATGTTAAGGTCTTTCTCACATAGTTCTTTGGGTATTCTTGTCACCTCTTTTTACTTTCTTCTTCTTCTGTTAGGTCCCACCATTTTTTGGGTCTCTTATCATGCCCATTTTTTTGCATGAAACTTTCCCTTGATACCTCTTACTTTCTTTTCTGCTGCTTACTTATTTCTGTAACCTAGGGGCAAATCTCTTAACTTTTCTTGGTCTTGGTCTTCTCATCTGTAAAGTGAGGGGACTGGATGACTTCCAAGGAGCCTTTCTGCTCAAAAACTATCATCTTTTGTTTATTGTTCCTTATTATATATTGAGGACTACCCATTGTTCTCCCCATTCTGAACCCCCATGCAAGGTAGTCCATTGCCCTCTTCTTCCTCTAGGTATTTCAAAAAGATATCCTGATTGAGTTGAATAAACACTCCCAGCTTCCCAAGAGGGAATCACAATTGACAGAAGTAATTGAGGAAATTAGGTGATTTTTCTTTATTCTCTATCCCCATTGGTAGTGATGACAAGGGCAGGAGATAACCAAGAATCTGGGGGAGAGAGAATACAAACTGTCAACATGAACCAATATAAAATTAGAGAAAGAGATAATATTTGTAGGGCTTAAGGAGAAGTGTAGTTCTTTTAGCTCTCTTGCATATGAGGATTGTAAGTAGGAGAGCTTGGGAAGGTGGTGTGACCCAGTGGAAAGAGCAGTGAATTTGGAGTCAGAAGATCTGAGTCAACATCACAGCTGCCACCATCTGTGTGATTTTGGACAAGCTACTTGACCCCCTTGGGCCTCAGATTCCTGAGAAGGTTGGACTAGATGATAAACCTTGTAGCTGGATAGAGGGACCTTTGAGTCTCCTCCAACCATAGATGTAGGAGCCCTGGGGCAGGAATTTGTAAGGACGAGAACTTCAGTTAGAAGGTGACCTCATTTTATAAAAGAGACCCAGAGAGGGGATGTAGTTTGTAGTCATGAGCAATAGGTCTGGGGTTTGAAGCCAGGTTTTCTGGCCACAGAGGCACTGCTCTTGCCACTATATTCCCCCATGTAGGAGATAAAATCATAGAGGAGAACATTAACCTAGAGTAACATTCCATAATGGAAAAAGTCCCTGTATCTAGAGTCAGATTTCAGTTTCCAATGTAGTTCAGCCTCTCTCTGTGTGCTATTTGGACAAGTGACTGTGCCTCAGTTTCCTCCTCTGCAAAATGAGGAAGAACATTGGCCTGGATGACTTCTAAGGCCACTGGGAACTCTCATGTGAATCTAGCCTACAGACAGCTAATGGCATACACTGTACTGGTCTTTGTGTCCCATCCACAAACTGAGTGAAATACTTTTGAAGTACTTTTAGGTGCTATGTATAGTCCATTGTGTGGACCCTTGAATTTTGGTCTGTGTTAGTAGCAGCCATATCTCAGCCTATGGGCTTAGAGTTTTTGGTTTTTGGTTCTAACCTTAAACACCTCTTTCCATCCCACACCTCCAGTGTGGAATCCAAGGATTAGATAAGGAACTAGGAACCAATCCCCCTTTCCCCTCTCCTGTTTGCCTTCACCCCTTTTTCCTTTAGGGGAATATCTTAGTGGACCAAAGACCAAGCAGACCATATAGAGAATGAGAAAGTGGAGCTCTGCCTCTTACATGATTTCCTCTCTTGCTCAAGTACTTTGCAATTAATAAAATCCTAAAACAGGACAGGGGGTGGGATAGTATAATGGCTAGAGAACTGGCCTAGAGTCAAGAAGACCTGTCTCTGACCCAATTTCTCAGGGCCTCAGATGACTCCTCAAGTCTCTTCTGACTTGAAACCCATGATCCTATGTCCAATATGTGCCCAATTTTTCTCCCTCATGAGAACACAGTGGATAATAACTGTGGTGCGTACTTACAAAGTGCTTTAAGGTTTACAAAATACTTTACAGGCACGATCTCATTTGATTCTCACAACAATCTTGTATCATTATTATTATTCCCATTTCTGAGATGAAGAAACTAAGGCTTAGGGAGAGTAGATGACTTGTTCAATGTAATACAGTTATTATTGGAGATTCTGACTCCTAGTCCAACATTCTCTTTACCTGACATGGCAGGAAACCCTGTTCAACCCTAAGATGACTGAGCTGAGCCTTAGGTACTGGTCACAGGACATGATCAATTTCAGGACCAGCCCAAGCAGGTAGGGAGGTGATTGGTATGTACAATGGAGGGCTATGTGTTAAGCATTTTCCAGGGATCATGGGACATAATGATCCAATTATAATTCCTCTCGAGAAGACTTTGATGTCAGACCTTGCCCTTACTGAAGGGTGGGAATTGTTTGCTTTTATGTATTGTGTCTGCCAATATGTATATTTTTTATTATGAAACTTGGAATCTAGGAAGCAGCTGTCCCAGGGAGGGCCATGAACCAGGACTCAACCCCCTGAGAGAAAGGAGTAGGGTTTGAGCTAGCAGCAGAGCCAAGAGAAGTTTTTTGTTGTTTACTTTTCCCATGGTGAGTGAGAAACAAGAATTGGGTGGGAGCATCTCTAAGTGGGATGGGTCCTGAAAAAAAATGAAGATCAATATGGGAGAGGGATCCCATGCTGGGAGAAGCACACAGATGCCAGGGTCAGAAGAGAAGATAACAGTGAGCTGAGATCATGGACTCATGGGGCTATATGACCTCAGGAGAGGAGGTAGTCCAGACACCAGGCAAGGATAGCTGGGCAGGGAAATCAACTTCATAAATAAGGGCAGAACCAGCCAGGGGAAGCAACTTACAGAGTTGCTTCCAGTAAGCCAGCCAGACCACAGAGAGAACTCTTTTATCCAGGAAGCAAAGAAAGGATAGGTTTACCAACCAAGGCTATTGACAATGGGTAGAGATGGAATCATCAAGGGTGGGGTCTGGTAAAGAAAGAACACCTGTCATGGCCTTGGGCTCTCATGGCTAAAGCTGGGGAAGTTGATTCCAGGATTGGAACCTATCCAATATTGTCAAGCAGAAACATTAGCTAGAAACTGATAACTAGAGCCTGGGACATAGTAGGTGCCTAATAAATGTTTTGTTGATTGATTGATTGAACTGTTCTAACATGGAATTTTGAAATGAGTGAGCCAGATAACTTCAAGGATAAACCTTTGTAGAAGTAGGGGTCAACCAGGACAAAGAAGAAAGAATAAGAGAAAGCAAGGCCTAATTCCATCTAAGTGTGCCCAAAGAACCAAGGTTAAGTGATTAAGGCCTCTATAAACTTATATTGTAACCCTTTTTGGGTGATGTAAACTCCTTGAAAGCAGGGACTACTTCATTTTTGTTTTATTTTAGGGTTTTTTTTTAATATCCAGGATTTAGTAAAGTTTCTATTATATAGTAGGCACTTAATTGGTGATGAATAAGTGAATGTTACCCTGTAATATGTAACTGAACTTTAACCCAAGCCTGGGGTGTTTTGGACTGCTGTATTTGGGAAGGAGATATGACTCTTAATGTGACTCCTATTTGGTGGGAAGAATATTTGCTCTAACACTTTAGACTTATATAAGGGGCAGAGTTGGTTCCAAATATTCTTTGAGGAGAGACATATATGTGGTTGCAGGCTCTCTTTGTGACCAAGTGTAAGGAAGAGAGAGATAAAAACTCTGGAAATTGCAGAAATGTAGGGGAACCCTAAATATCACGGATTTCCAAAAACCTCCCCTCTCTAGAGGGCAATCTCCCCATGGGTGAGATTGGATTCTTTCTCTTGGTTAGAGCTGATATCTTATCTTATTCCTTTAATAGAAAAGCTCATTTGCTTTTGTGTATTTTTCTGATATATTCATATATATATATATATATATATATATATATATATAAAACTTCTTCAATTGCTGTTTACTGTTTTGCTTATATAAATAGGTTTACTCACTATTTGTTAATAGGGATTGCCTTTTGTACATCCAGAATTTGGTGGGAAGGGGTCAAGCCAATGGGCACAATCTTGGGGCTATTCTCTTCCTTCAAGGACTAGTGATTAGCTAAGAAGCTTTTGTTTTAAATCTCTAAAAGTATAATATTTTGGGGATGGGGCAGATAGCTATAATTCTAGTCCAAGACTGGAGAAAAGAGTGCTTAACTCTGGGGCTTTTTTTTCCTGTTTCCCTCAAGTCAAGAATCAAATCTTCCTAGGAGAGAGGAGGGCAAGTTGCTGAAGATTCCCTATCAGTTCCTCTCATGAGCCACATTTAGACAACCCATATGGACATACACATATTACATGGGCATGAACATACATTATAAATGCTTAATTTGTAAAGTCCTTTGCTTGTAAAGCCATGCTTTCCCCAGTGTTAGTGCTTCATTCACCTAGGCAGATCATAACCACTATGGATTGGTAGATGGTCCCCATGAGTTGTTATAACTGAATAATTCCTTAATTTTCAAGTGAGGAGCCTCTCAGAGCTTAGCTAGACTGGTCCTCATATAATACACAGACAGTTATCACTTGAAACTTTTTTAGGTCAATAGGACCTGCCTAAGCCAGTGTTCCTTTGGCACAGCTTCAAGAAACTGGTACTCCAATGAAACATTGGAGTAAGACTTTAGTGGAGTCATATAAAACCCTTCAAAACACCTAAAAGAAGGTAGTGTGCTATTTTGGGGAAACATGGGATAGAAAAACCTATATCTTCTCCCACTGGACAAGGGAACCAAGGGGGTCCAAGGTCAGAAAGAAGAAGCAATTAAACCCTGGGAGGGACTGCCAGTGAAATCAAGCTCTGGGCCATGCTCAATGCATGATTGAATATGCCAGTTGCAATTGTATCCATACTCCCAACTCTCTGAAGGAGGTAACCCTTTTCCTCATTGAGACAAGTTCCTCTACATGCACAAGTGATTCCATTCCGTCCCATCTCCTTCAGCAGATTGCCTCCTCTATCATTACCCTTCTCTCCCATCCCCCTCTCTCTTATCTTCAATCTTTCTGCCTATGGCCCCAAACCCACTCATGTCTTCCAGATTCTTAAAACCCCTTGCTTTATCTATCCATCTCTGCTAGCTATCACCTCATGTCTCTTCTCCCTTTAATGGCCAAACTCTTTGAGAAAGCTTTCTCTAATTGTTTCCATTTCTATTTCTCTTTTCTTAACTCTCTACAGTCTGGCTTCTGATGTCATCATTCAACTGAAATTCCTCTTTCCAAAATTACAAATGGTCTCTCAATTGCCAAATCCAATAGACTTTTTTCCTGTCCTCATCTTTCTTTACCCCTGTATGGGCTTTGCCACTTTCAATGCCCTCTTCTGATTCTTTTTCCTCTCTAGATTTTGGTGACTCTTTCACCTGACTCTTGCTTGACAACTCTTTACTTTTCTTTGACCTTATCCAGATTATGTCCACTAACCATAGGTGTCTCAAGACTCTGTCCTGGGTTCCCTGCTTTTCTCCCTCTAGACTATTTCACTTAGTAATTTCATCAGCATCCACAAACTCTATTATCATCTCTAGGCAAATAATTCTCAGTTCTATTTATCTAGCCCTAACCTCTTTCCTGACCTATAGTCTCACCCCTCCAAATGACTATTGGACGTCTTGAACTGGATGTCCTATAACCATTTTAAACTCAAAATGTCCAAAACTGAACTCATTATCTTTTCCCTCAAACGCTCTGCTCTTCCTAACCTCTCTGTTACTGTTGAGGGCAACACCACTCTCCCAGACCCTCAGGCTTGTAACCTAGGGGTCATCTGTGACTCCTTACTCACTTTCACTTCCCAAATCCAATCAACTGTTAGTCTGTCAATTTTGCAAAATCCCTTGTCTATGCCACCTTTTATATTCTGACACTGGCATCAGTCTAGTGCAGATCCTCATTAACCCACATCTCAATTATTTCAATTGTCTTCTGGTTGGTTTCCCCACCCCAGGTCTTTCCATACTTCAGTACATCCTGCACTCAGCTGTCAAACTGATCTCCCTAAACCATAGGTCTGTCCATGCCATTATCCCATCTAATAAACTCCAATGGTTCTCTGTTACCTCCAGGTCAAATATGAAATTCTCTGTTTGGCTTTTAAAGCCCTTTATCACTTTGCCCCCTCCTGCCTCTCTATTCTTCTTGTACCTTATTCTCTTTCATGTACTTGGTGACTCAATGACACTGGCTTCCTTGTTGTTCCTATCTCCCAAATACAAGCATTTTTGCCGGCTTCTCCTATGCCTGGAATGCTCTCCCTCCTCTTCTCCTCCTGGATTCCTTGGCTTTCTCCAAGTCTCAGCCAAAATCCCACCTTATGTAAGACGCCTTTCCTTCCTTCTGAGATTACCTTCAATTTATCCTGTATATATCTTGTTTATCCTTTGTTATTTGCATGTTGTCTCCTCCACCAGGGTGGGAGCTTTTTGAGATTAGGGACTGGTGGGGTGTTTTTAAGCTTTCTTGGTAGTTCAGGCATTACATATAGTAAGCTCTTAATAAATGCTTGGCCTTGAATAAAAAAGCATTTATTAAGCACTTACTGTGTGTCAAGTACTGAAGATATAAAAACAAAAAACAAAACACGCCCTGCCATCAAAGAAATTACAGTCTGGAAGGTAATGTGAATTTAAAAAATTTTTATAATTAGATTTCAATATAATTGGTTTTCTTTGCAATACTATGTATTTTATGCATTTGATAACATGATTATGAGGTATCCATTGGCTTCAACAGATTGACAAAGGGTTCCTTAGCCCCCCCAAAGGTTAAGAACACCTGGACTAGGGGAAGGTCTCTAGCATGTTAGATAAATCATACATAGAGGATTTATGGGGTGATGTGGAAAAGAGTCACATAGAATGAGAAGAGGTGACTGGATTGTGATATGAGCCAGTGAAAGGATTGCCCTCATCTATGAAATCACGGGTATACAAAAGTACTGACATCAACACATTCCGGTACTCCAATGGAATACTTTAACACATACTATGGGTCCAATCAGTCTTCGATTTCATTCTGTTGCAATACTCCCTCCAACAAGGAAGATTCAATCCAGTGCAACAAGCCCATAATGTTCTACTCTAACCAATATTTTCCTATCTTTTCACCATAGACAGTCCATCCAAGGTTCTGGAGGCTTTCCTTGAATTCTCCTGACATTTTAAGGCTGTCAGTGAAGCACTTATATTTTTCATCTGATATTCCTTGCCCTTACTACATGACATATCTATCTTTTCCTATCATACATTTCCCTGACGATATCTTTTATTTCTGGTCATCTTTGAAGTTGTTCACATACGTTTGCATAAATATGTAGATACATATGTGTTTATATAACTTAGTATATTACATATAACAAAATGATTTACCATAGAATCTTCTGAGATCTGCTCCTTTGAGGAATATTTTTGATGTGTGTTTGTAATCACTTTCGCAGGGTGCCAGCTACTCTATCAAAACACCGCCCAGGAGAAGTCATAGATCATCCTCTTAATTTATTCACCAAACTGAAGGGTGAAATGAATTTTCCTTGTGGTGTAAAGGCAGCTTCTATTTTTAAGGGAAACTGATTCAAACAACGCTGGTTTCAAATGTATACACATACACACAAATTTTTAGTAAGACAGATAAAAACAAAAACCCACTCCATATCTCTCATCCCATTTTGTGGGCTCAGGAATGTTACCAATAAATATGTTACTGGGACAACAATTTAATTATATGTATAACAGATTCATTCCTTATAGAAGCTCATAAGCAGTGAGACTTTTCTTTTAACAAGTACTATTTAAAGCAACATTGTGAAATTCCACCTCATATAGCTCTCTATTCTTCATGTCACACTTTTAGAAAAATAGAAACTTGGAATAGGGTTTTCCAGTCAACATAGAGCTCTGTGAAATTAAATTCTATGAGAATGCAAGGAAAATTGGCCCTGGAATCAGATGACTTCGGTTCAAATGCTGCTTCTGATGCTTATACCTATGTGACCTTGGCAAGTAATTTTATTTCTCTAAATCTTGGTTTCCTCACCTGCAAAAACAAAAGGTTGGAAAAATCATATTAAGTTATTTCTAGCCCTTGACTTATGATCCAGTGATCCTATGATTTAATTTTGCATGCTCCATTAGAATATAAGCTCTTCTAGAACCTAGCAGGCAAGTATTCACTTATTCTTTGTATCTCAAGCATTATTATATGGTAGAGCTTAATAAATACCTGTTAATAGAGCCAAGATGGCATAGTAGAGGCAACTCACCTGAAATCTCTCAAAATTCCCCTCCAAACAACTTTAAAATAAAATTTTGGAGTGATAGAGACAACAAAAGGTCAAGGTGAAACATTTTACCAGCCTAACATAACTTAAGGGGTTGACAGGAGAAGTTTGTGATACCAGGGTGGAAAACCTGTCCAGAGTCTGCTCATGTGATGGAAGGAACAGCATCTTCAGGGGCTCTTAGCTCAGAGATGGTAAGGGGGTCAGAAAGCTTACCAGAGATTACAGAGAACCTTTTGCTGGCATTGGTGAAGCTGACACTGACTGGCAGTTCTATTGTCCATACACAATTCTGAGTACCAGTTCCAGGGGGAGAGGGGTTGATCATAAGAGAGCAGAGGCCCAGGTTGTAGTTTCAAAGCAAAGAGCACTGGTGTTTGTGGCTGCCCTTACCAGGGAAACTACAGAGCACAGAGCAGGAAAACAGTGACCATTCCTCTCCTAGGATCACATCACCTTGGAGGCACTGAAAACTTGCAGACCTAGTTCTGAGGAACTAGCTCTGAAAACTGCAGCACAAAAAACCTGAAGCTTGGGACAGTTTCTCCCCACCTCCAGGTAAGCAGAGACCCACTTTAACAGAAATTGTAAAGTCATCAAATAGGCTGGAAAAAATGAGCAAACAGCAACAAAAAAATCTGACCATAAAAATTAATATGGTGGCAGGGAAGACCATGACATAAACTCAGAAGAAGTCAACAGTGTGAAAACCCTTTATAAGTAAAGCCTCAAAGAAAAATACTAATTGGACCCAAGCCCAACAAGAATTCCTAGAAGGGTTAAAGAAATAGACAAGAGTAATAGAGAAAATATTGGGAAAAGAAATGAGAATGATGCAAGAAAATTATGAAACGAGAATGAATAGATTAGTAAAAAAGGTACAAAAATGCTGAAGAAAATAATACCTTAAAAAACAGAATTGGCCTAATGGTAAGAGGCACAAAAATTCTCTAAGGAAAAGAATTGCTGAAAAAGCAGAACAGGTCAAAAATGTAAAAGGAGGCACAAAATCTCACTGAAGAAAATAATTCCTAAAAAATTAGAATTGGTCAAGTTTAAGCAAATGAATCTGTGAGGTTTCAAGAAACAATAAAACAAGTGAAAAAGAATGAAAAAATAGAAGAAAATGTGGAATATTTCATTGGAAAAACAACTCATGCAAAATGGATTGATGAAAGATAATTTTAAAATTATCGGACTACCTGAAAGCCATGATCAAAGAATGAGCCTAGACATCATATTTTAAGAAAGTATAAAGGAAAATTGCCTAAATATCTGAAACATATAAAATAGAAATAGAAAGAACCTGTTAATCACTTCCTAAAAGAGATCCCAAAATGAAAACACCCAGGAATATTATAGCCAAATTCTAGAGCTCCCAGGTCAAAGAAAAAAGAAAACAATTGTGAATTGGTTCAACCATTCTGGAGAACAATTGGAAAATATGCCCAAATGTACTATAAATCTGTGCATACCCATTGAGTCAGTTGTAAATACCACAATGAGGTCTGAATCCTAAAGAGATCAAAGAAAAAGAAAAAGGACATCCATGTAAAAAAATATTTATAACAACTTTTTTGTGGTGGCAAAGGATTGGACATCAAGGGGATGCCCAACAATTGGGGGATGGCTGAACAAGTTGTGGCATATGATTGTGATGGATTGCTGTGTTGTGGGAATGATGAAGGGGGTGGTTCCAGAAAAAAAAATGGTAAGACCTATATGAACTGATGCAAAGTGAAGTGAGAAGAACCAAGAGATCATTGGGCATAGTAATAGCAATGTTGTAATGATGATCAACTTTGAGAGACTTTGCTACTCTGATCAATACAATGATCCAAGACAATTTCAAAGGACTCACGATGAAAAAAAAATGCTCTCCATTTCTGGAGAGAAGCGATAAACTCTCAGTGCAGATTAAATCACTAATTTTCTTGCTCTTTTTTGAAGAAATGGCTAATAGGGAAATATGTTTTGCATGATTTCACATATATAATCAGTATCATATTGCTTCCTTTCCCAGTGGGTGAGGGACAAGTTTGGAGGAGAGATTTTGGAAATCAACATTTAAAGAAAAAAATGTAAAAATAGATAAATAATAAAAATAAATACTTGTTATTAAGTGCTTCCTATATGTTCTTGACATATGCCAGGCCCCAGGGATTCAAAGTAAAAAAAAACCTTGTAGTCCTTGCCCTCAAGCAGTTTATATTCTCTTGGATGTTAAGGGGTATTATTGCATATGAGAGAAGTTGAGGCTCTCTGGATCTGGCCCTTTATCTATGAAAACCAAATCCACTTAAAGGCAGCAAAATTGTGGCCAGCCCAATTGACTGGCAGGCAAAAGAGCAGTCATTCCTATTCTTGTGATGACCCAGATAATGCTATCCCTTCACACACCTTGACAAAGCATAGCTGCCTAGGATGGTTTTCTTTTTTTACCAGGTCCCCATGTCTCCATGTTTTTGTTGTTCAGCTGTTTTCAGTCATGCCTGACTTTTCATGACCTCATTTGAGGTTTTCTTGGCAAAGGTACTGGAACGGCTTGCCCTTTTGTTCTCCAAATCATTTTACAGATGAGGAAACTGAAGCAAACGGGGTTAAGTGATTTGCCCAGGGTCACACAGTAAGTGTCTGAGGCCAGATTTGAACTCAGGAAGATGAGTCTCCCTGACTCCAGGCTCAGCCCTTTATCCACTGTACTACCTAGCTTCCACCCTATATCCATGAGGGCTCTCTAATTATAATGCTATTTAAAAGTCAATGTGAATAATAGCTACATAACTATGTGAAATAAATATCAATGTGAAATAAATGTCAATGTGAAATAAATGTGAATATAAATGTGAAACAAAAGTAGAAAAAAATTAAACATAAAATGAAAGAGAAATGGAGCTTTTAGGATAACTATTAAAATGCCTACACTCTGAAAAATTGTATGAAAAATGAAGTTTGAAAGTGTCAAAGTTTCTTTCTTTCTTCTATGTCTATGCCCTTCAGAGGTCGCCCTCCTTCCAAAATAAAAGGTGAACTTTTGAAAAATTTCTCATAAGAATATGAATTATTCTGACATTGCTATTTGTATTTTTCCTTTTCCTTCTGAACTACAGGACTGACTATATTATTGTGTTGATGGATTGTCTATAGGAGGAGGACTTGGAATTCATGAAGATCTCATCTATTTGTGTGACAGCCAGAGGGCTTTTTTCCCCAGAGATATTAACCTGGATAGAACCTGAAATGTTCATTTTAGAGAGCCAAAATGTATAGCCTCAAATATATAGATATATGTATATATAGACATACATGCACATATACACACATCTATGTGCACATACATACCTCTCTCTATACATACATACATACATATGTATATCTTTCTATATATCTATCTTCTATAACTCTGCTGTTCATGGGACAAGACCAACGTCAACTTTAATTGAATCATAGGGTTCAAGGCTAAAAGACAGCTTAGAGATTCTCTAGTTTTCCCCTCAATTTACAGATGTGGAAACTGAGGTTCAAAGCTACAGCAACTGCCTCAAGTTCAAACAGCCCCAAATTAGCAGAGACAGGTTTTGAATTCAGGGCTTCTGACTCCAAATCCAAAGCCTCTTTCCCCTTTACCAAAAGAGGGCAAATTCAGATGTATCAGACGTTAGTTATTTAGTTTTGCAACTATTAGTTTTCAAGGTTGTAACTTGACCCAACATTTTTCCGTATCTGTGAAATATTGATTTGGAATATACTGCATATGCCTGGATGACAGAAGAATTCCAACATGACAGATGAATCTACTGAAATGGAAACTCTCAAATGCACTTTTGTTCTTTAGTTGTTTTCTCAGCAGTTCTGACATTCTTTGGATTATTTCCCCCTTTCTTTCTTTTTTTTTTTTTTTTAAAGCAATTGGGGTTAAGCAACTTGCTCAAGGTTACACGGCTAGTCATTATTTGTGTGTGGGTGCTCATTTTCTGAGGCCGGATCTGATCTCGGGTCATCCAAACTCCGAGGCCGGCGCTCTTACTCACTGCGCCACCTAGCCGCCCCTTTAGGGCAATTGGGGTTAAGTAACTTGCCCAAGGTCACACGGCTAGGTTTTTGTTTGTATGGCTTAAGTGTCGGAGGCCGGCTCCGAACTCAGGTCCTTCTGATTCCAGGGCCGGCACTCTATTCACTGCGTCACCTAGCTGCCCCTATTTCCCCCTTTCATATAGAGAGAGCTGGATTTGAAGTAAGGAGGGTGTGAGTTCAAGGCTCACAATTTAAGTATGTATGCAGGCATGTTCTTGTCTTTGTAACCCAAATGCCTACCACAATGCCCAGCATGTAGTCTATATTTAGTAAATGTTTGTCAACTTGGATTAAAATGGGAAGAGTAATGGGTTTTTTTTTTTTTTTGGCTTTTTGGAGGGCAGTTGGGGTTAAGTAACTTGCCCAAGGCCGCACGGCTAGGTTTTTATTTGTGTGTGCATTAAGCATCTGAGGTCGGATCCAAACTCAGATCCTTCTGACTCCAGGGCCGACGCTCTAGCCACCCCAAGAGTAATGGTTTTGGAATCTGGGGAAATGGGTTTGAATTCTTATTGCTTTCTATATAACTTGTAGACAGTAACTCCCCCAGTTTCCTCCCCTGTCAAATGAGAGGTCACAGTCGATGGCAGCAAAGCTCCCTTCTAGGTCAAAGCCTTATGATTTCCCAATTCTATCTGGGTTCCCTTATGCGTACACAGCTTACTCTCAGGGATAGGAGGAGCCAGAACTGCTGAGCATTTGGGAAGAGAGAGTTGAGGAGTGGTGCATACACTCCAAAGTGCAGACTCAGGTTGACAAGTTGGAGTCAACATCTGGCTGCCATCATGGAATTCACCTGCCTTACAGTGAGAAGGAGCCCTGCAACACTTGGGCTCTCAGGAATCATCACTAGAGAGAACTCATCTTACCATGATTGGGTACATTGTTGTCTCTAAGATGAAGAGAGTACAAAGAAAAGGCCATCATGTGGAAGAGGGGGGGTCAGACAGTTCCTGCTTGGTCACAAAGGATAGAGCTAGGAATTATGGGTGAAAGCCAAACAAGTAAAGACTTCCAGACAATTACAGCTGTCCAAGAGAGGAGTGGGCTTTCTTGGTGGTAGAGAGTTCCTTCTTACCAGAGATTTTCAAACAGAGGCTAGAGAACTGTTGGTTGGGTGGTATTGTAAAAGGGTTTCCTTTTTAGTTTTCCATTGGATGGTGGCCTCTGAGGTCATCCTCAGCTCTGAGATTCTGTGTCTGAATCAACTCATCTCCCCAAAGTTTCCATGGTGGAGTTCTTAGCCCCCTGCGGGCTGCAATAGTCTGAGGTTGTTTTGAGTTGACTATTTTGAACCGGCTCCGGGGAGTCCCTCTGTGGATTTTTGGGCAGGTAGGGGTTCTTATTTATTTTGAGAGTGGTGCATTTCTAAGTTTCACTGGGTTGTTTGCAGGGGGATCTGGACTCCTCTCCATCCAGGTACACTGCCATCTTCCCATAATTCTCTCCCTAGATCATAACCCATTCTCTTGCCATTGGCCACGGGCCAGACTCACTACATCCTTTGTTGACTTAGGTGCTATGGGCTCGGTCAAGTGAGCTCTCTTGTAGCTTAGTTCCTTCCTAGCTGGAATAGAATGGCTAATATGCTAAAGTCTGCCAGAATCAAGAAAGCATCAATAACAAGGGTCTCTCATTGCTTAGTATGTTATCAAATAGAGCAATTGCTAGCAAACATCCCAAAGAGAAAAGAGAATTAAAGAATCACAGCTTCCCAGAGCTAAAAGGGCCCTTGGTGGCCCTCTGGGTTTGAGACCATCCATGCTTAAAGAAGAATTCACACTACACACAGGGGAGTCACTTCCCTCCCACGGCTGCCCATTCCACAATGGGGGACAGCTCTCCTCAAGAAGGTTTTTCTGACATCAAATCTCAATCTGTTATACTATTCGTTGTTCTGCGCTCTAGAGTCAAGCAGAATGAGCCCATACGTCTTCCATAGGACAAGCCTTCAAATCCCGAAGACAACCATCATGTAACCTTCTCCCAGCTGCCCCTAGTCTATCTTATCATGTCACTTCATGAATCTGTCATGCTGGAATAATGGTTTTATCACCTCTCCTTGCAAGTGAGCCTAACTTTTAGGGATATTCATAGGTAAAGCTGTAGCTCATGTGGGTAGATTGTTGGGCCTGGAGTCAGGAAGACCTGAGTGCAAATCCGGCCTTTGACATTTGCTAGCTGTGTGTCCCTGGGCAAGTCACCTCAGTTGCCTCATCTGTAAAATGGAGATAATAATGTCACCTACCTCCTAGGGTTACTGTGAAGATAGAATTATGTCATATTTGCAAATCGCTTTGCCAGACTTACAGAGTGCTGAGTAAATGTCAGTTATTATGACTAAAGAGGTGATAACATGGATTTTTTTCTGTCCAGGTCTTCCTGTTCTTTAATACTTAGATGTGCTTTGACAGAGAGGGCTGATCACCCAATCAGTGCCTCAGCTTGAGGAGGCCTCCTTTCCTGGTGGAAAGCTCACTGGACCCAGAAGGAGGAAAACCTGTGTTCGAATTCTGCCTCTGACACTTACTAGCCTCACGGCCAGGGGCAAAGTACTTAGCTTTTATGAGTCCCAGTTTGTTCCTCCACACCATGAGTAAATAATACCTGTGGTAGCCCCTCAGCAGGGCTCACGGGAGACAGTGGATCTAAGGTGCTTTGCAAATGTTAAAGTGCTTCTTATCAAGACCAGATGGTAGGAGCTGGAAGGGACCATGGTGTCCAACCCTTCCACTTTACAGATGAGGAAGCCGAGGTCCAGTTAAGGTGAAGGGACCCACCCAAGCTCTGTCAGGAAGTCTGAACCCTGGTCCTCTGACTACAAGTCCAGCCCTGATTTTCTCTTGGCTGCTCACAGGCCTGGCTAGCAAGGGTTTGCCACAATTATCATGTCTGGGACTCCTCTAAGAATCATAGGAAAAATCAATAGCTACATTTGGATGCTGTCCAAAGGTCCCAAGTGGTAGCTGACTTAGTCAATACCAGAGCAGTTCAGGAACATTAAACCTTTGTGGATTGGATGTTGATTTTGGAAAAAGTAAACATTTCCTAAACAGTTGGGTAAAATCCTTTTCTTATTATAGACCTGAAGGGGTCTCAGAGGTATCTTGTTTAAATTCTTCATTTTACAGGTGAGGAAATTGGGGCCCAAGTTACTCAGGTAGTAAGTGTCAGTGGCAGGATTTGAACTCAGATCCAATGTGTGCTCCAGCTGGTGCTCACCCCTTCCATTGAATCTTCCCTTGTTTTATTCCTTTATTCCTCTCTGAACTCCCTTAATATACATTTCATTTTTGTCTTTGTATACAGGGCCCACCCCAGTGTAGGCATACAGTGGGTGCCCAATATAAAACTCAATAGCATGTACCTTCAGAATAACTATATGTAGAATGAATACAAAATAAACACAAGTTCGGGCGAATGGGCATTAGTTCTTAATAAATACTTCCTGATTGATTATCTGACTGAGCAAGAGAGTAGAAGCTAGAAAAAGCGATCATTAGTCAAACACATTTAATGAGGCCTTGCGATACTAAGTAAGCCTCTCATTGTGATAGAAGATGTGGAAAATTAAAAAAAAGAAATAACAAAAAGGCTAGAGCCTAGTTTTTCCAGAGAGGGAATCCTCTGGAATATATTGGTCACTCAACTTCTTTCATTCATAGGACCCAGATCTAGAAGGGGTCTTGGAGAAGGGTCCCTTCATTTTATAGGTAAGGAAGCTGAAGCCCATGTAGGGTGACTGGCTTGCCCAAGATCCCACGAGGGGTAAGCATCACAGGTAAGATCTGAACCCAGCTCTGCTGACTTCAGACACAGGGCTCTTTCCACTGAATCACACGTTTATCATCCATGCTATGATGAATACACTTTCCAATTAGAGTGGTTTGAAGATCTTACAAAAAATCATATTAAAAAAGCTTTCCACCTCCACTGGACCTATAAATTGACAGAGTAGGCATTCTGTCCTACAAGGACATCAATCCAGCCCCCTAGATGAGATTATGATTCTCTTAATAGTAGCTTTTCTCTATTTGTGACAGGTGACAGATAGATGTCTTGAGAAGTCTCTTCCCATTTCCTGATTTGCACGAAGTTGAAATAATGAACCCATTGAGTAGCATGAAGCGGGGGTGGGGGGGTTTCCTCAAAGCAAGAGGGAACGGCCTTTCGATGAGCCCGATTCTGTTCGGTGGCTATAAGAAAAAGGGTTGGGGGTGGGGTTCTGGTGGCAAGTATCAGTATCACTGAGCCTGAAAGGCATGCTGGAATGCTGGCCCTGAGCTGTTCTTTGATTGCTGGGAGAGGGTTTTGAAAAGAGAGACTGAAATAGAAACCTGGTGACCGACTGGACACCTGGGGTCCAGTGCCCACATCCTGCCTCAGCTTGGCAGAGACTCGGAACAACCAAACAAGACAAGTCGCTGTCAGGCTATCTAAATAATCTCTGTTTCTTAAGACAACAGTCTTGCTGCTATGAGAAAACAACCCAAGACTCATAGTCGGAACACTGAAACCACGTTTAAACAATTCGGGAGCCCCAGCACAAACCTCTTGGAAGGGAGACTCTTCCCATCCCAGTCCTCTAGGTCAGTGCATGGAAGAAAGGGGCAGGTTTTTGTTCTGTACTCTCTGCTGCCCACACCATTTCTTCAGGAGCTTATTATAGGCTCAGCTCAGCAAACGAACCAGTCATTTTAAAGAAACTCACAGCTGAGGATTGCAAGGTAGTGTTGGGTAGCTTGGGCTTTATCCCAGGATGCCCGCGTCTGGTAGGGGGACTGCCCTTCATCCCCGAGGCAGCTATCTAGCTATCCCTGGGTTCGATGGTGTAACTGACACCAGGATCCCTTGCTGTGGTGCCCCTTGCCCAGGCTTCACCTTTCCCTAACAGTTTCCCCTTCCGCTGCTTTTTCTCCCCTGCCTCTGCCTTCTGTTTCCTAGAGTTGAAAAGTTGGAAGAATTTGGATTGTAATTCATGCTATGGCCGGGGGCGGGGAGGGGGAATGGGTGGCACAAGCTGTGCTTTCTTGGGAATGGGCCACACCCAAAGCAAGGCAATTGTACCTGCCAAAGGTAGACTGTCTTCACTCCACATCATGCCACTGGGTTTAGGGACCCACATTCTAGCTTTCATGTTGTAATGTTCAGGGTTTGCTAACGAAGGGGGGGTCTTGAAACTTTCCCTTCTCCTGTTCCCCAGCAGCCCCCAGCTGCTTCCCTGTGAGATACAAGGCATCATGGTCCAGATCTCTGTTCCAATCTACCCTACAACAAATTTACTCCAGGTACCAGAATTCCTAGTTATGGCTCTGATTATAGCAGTAAATAAAAATATGAAACCCAATAATGGAGCCCCAAACTCAGAAATCTCTCTCTGACATAGCGACTACCCCCATTCAATCCCTTATCACCCCTCCCCTGGCCTGGACTATTGTAGTAGCCTCTGAATTGATGTCTTTGCCTCGAGCCTCTCCTCTCTCCAGTCCCTTCTTCACACAGCTGCCAGAGGGACAGTCCTGACCCTCTCACTCAAGACATTTCTAGAGTCTCTAGAATAAAATTCAAATTCCTCTGGTAGCTAAAGATTTTTTCAAATACAGCTTTTTTCAAATACAAGCTCAAAATACAGCTTTCAAATACAGTGTCCCTTTCCAGGCCGATTACACATAATTCCTCCCCACTTCATTCTCTGGGCTTGCCAAATTGGCCTTCTTACTCTTGTCTGGGCATGGCATCCCTTCCAAGTCTTTGAATAGGCTTTCCCCTATGCCTGGAATACTTTCCTCATCTCAACTTTGAAATCACTAGCTCCCTCGTGTACCTTTCCCAGTCCCATTAGTGGTGAATGATTTCTCCTCTCTCCCATTACTCTGGATTTGCTTGGCATGTATTTTTAGTTTAGTCAGCCAACAAGTGCTTATTAATATTTATTTAGTCTGTGACAGATACTGTGCTAAGTGCTCAGAGAAAAAGAAAGGCAAAACTTTGGTTCTATTTATTTGTCTGTATATACAGTGTGTATGTGTGTTTACATGTGTATGTGCATGTGTACATGAGGGGTACATGTATCTGTGCACTTATATATGTACATGTATATGTGTGAATGTATGTATGTAGTTGTTTACAAATGATATCCCCAGTAGGACATACTGTTTTCCCCCCAAATACTTTTGTCTCAGCAATAGGTTACTGGATTGAACATAGCCAAGTCTGAAGCTGACACACGCATACAATACATGTATGTATTCATACATACACACATATGCACACATCTCCCTCTATATATGTATTTTAGGGAGCTTGGAGGCTTTGCTTAGAATCAAATTAAAACTTTGCCCTTCTCAGAGGAAAAGAAATCCACATGCTACTAGTGGGCCACTTGGTTTAAATTCTCACATCATCAGACATCTGGCTCATGCTTCCTTGCAGGGGACTGCTTGAGTCCACATTCACCCTAAGACTCTCTGAGCTTTGGTTCCTCATCCATAACATGAGGGAGGTGGACAAGAAGATCTCTAGTTTTCCTTGATCTTAGTGCCTTCCTGCTGAGGCTACCAACAGTGCATCTTGTCTGTCTTTGTCTTGTTTGTACAGAGTTGTTTGTTTCTATTTTAGTAAAAGCACAGGTCAATGGCCACCCCAACAATGAAATCCTTGGTATAAGTTTGTTTGCTTTTGTTTGTGGTGACTTGCTTCTCCCTAGGAGTCAAATGTAGCATAAATATGCTGTTGTTCTCAGTTCATCTAGAAATTTTTGGGGACTATGTTCCCAAAGTGACCCAAATGTTCATATCTTTTGACCAAGTAATACCAATACTGGTCTTTTACTTCAAAGTGTAAAGATAGAAGGTGACCCTGTGTGTGTGTATGTGTGTGTTATATGAAAACATTCATAGCAGCACTATTTGTTGTGGCAATGAAACAAACCCAGAAACAAAGTGGATGCCCCCTTGATGGGGAAATGGATGAATAAATCATGCTACATGAATGCTATGAATATTGTGGCATTGTAAGAAATGAAAAATATGAAGAATCTGGAGAAACTTAAGAAGATTTGCATGAACTGATACCAAGTAAGCAGTAGCAAGAGAGCAATTTTCATGACTACAGTAATGTAAAGAAAAAACCACATTCTAATCAATGCAATGATAATCTTTCCTCCAGAGGACTAACGAGGAAACATACATCCTTCTTCTTGATAGGGAAGGTGAGCTACAGGTGCAGAATGAGAACTACGTCCTTCAGACTTGGACAATATGTTAGTTCATTTTCTTGATGTTAATTCTTTGTCACATAGCTGAGTTTGGTTAGCTGGGGACAGCATTGGGAAATGACAGTGATTTGGAAAACCACCAATAAAGCATTGAGAAAATAAATGTTGA
>WOXC01010038.1:0-167096 GCA_011680675.1 Gymnobelideus leadbeateri | reverse complement strand
AAATGCTAGTGGCTTCCCTTCCTAAGTACCTTGCATTTATTTTGAGTATATGTCTATATATACATGTTTTCTCTCTGGAGAATGTACGTTCCCTGAGGGTAATGACTTTCATCTTCTGTCTTCATATCCCCAACACCTAGTAGATGCTTCATAAATGTTTGTTGATTGAAAGTGACCTCTTAAACATGAAGGATATATATGCAGATGGATAGGTATAGATGGATAGATGGAAAGATAGATATTATCACTGCCTACCCCCCAACACACCCTCAATGAATTTCCTCTAGACCAAGAAGACAGGGGGTGTGGCACATGAAAAAGGCAGGCCCTAAAAGAGAAGGAAGTGTCAAAGTAATGGGACACAGTAGGGTAGCAAGCCAGAGTGTGGATAAGAGCGTACAAAGCAAGGACTATAATGTGGGGCAGTGGTGACCCCCACCTACCACGTCAGTGCTTTGGACAAAACTCCAACTGCTTCCATCTTTTTCTATCTCTGAAAAAGTTACTATGTATGGATCAGATAAAAAAGAACTTTCTTATGACCTTATCCTTGCAAGAGAGATAAAATGCTTTTTCATTAGGATGCTGGTACCTTAAATTCTACAGAATCCCAACAAACAAGGGAAATGTACTCTCTGCGAATGATGCCCATGACCTTACTCATGGTCTTCACACCAGACAGCCCATTTTGCCAGTCCATTTCTTGATACGATCCTTAAAAAAGACACTATCCTCCTAGATTCCAGGGCTCTGATAGTTGCTCTCTACCCCATCTAATCCCCTGTCCTCTACACTTTCTACAAGCCACCGGAAATCCTTTCACAGACTGCATGGGCCAAACATTGTGTAGGCCTGCTCCAGAACCTTCTTCTGGTGGACAGGTGAGGAAGGGGAGGTATCTCTCAAATACACGAAACTGAAATATGAACACTTTATCAATTTTTTTTTACTGATTTAGAAAATTTTATACTAAAGTTTAATATTGTACAGGATAATTACCTATAACTACCAATTGTGGCATAGGGGGCAAGCTAACTGTATGTGGGGGGTTTCTTTGAGGGGGGGCAGGGAAATAAACCCTGAAACACTGACCTGGGAGAAAGGGATAGAAGTCTATCCCCTACTGAGGAAGTGTGGGGGGAAATGGGACTGTTTCTATTTGCAAGCTTATTATTTTTACCAACTGGTTTCCAAACTCAATTTAATACCATCTATATTTTCATGCCCAGAGCAAAGCTTTGGTCACCTAATTCTAGCTAAGGGTCTTTTATACAGCAAACAGAAACAGTATTAATAGTTGATTTAAAAAATGATCAATGTCTTGCAAATTATATATACCCAATAAATTTTCTTGAATTAAATTTTAAATGGTGGCTATTTCTATAAAGTGGTCTGGGGGTTACTTCTTTTTTTTTTCCCTGTGGTTATTTTTACAAAAAGGTAAACATCAGGTTTTTAAAGTAGGAATACAGTTTATGATAACACTATTATTGAAGAAGTCAGGTTTGACTTTGGTTTACAGGACATTTTTCAAAAATGGAAATCTTTTCAAACTTTAAGGACTATCTATATTCTTAAGCAAGTTTGCCTCTGACTTAAAGGAAGAGCTCTATGTATAGATGGTCACCCATAAAAAAGAGGAATGGTAATTGCCAAGTCCTATTCCACATGTCCATAGATGAGGGCTAACCACTTATCATAAGAGAGAAGTCTTATTTAGTTTTAAAACTGAGATATTTTAATAAACAAGACATTAAAAAATAATGCCTTCATCACTGTCTGTAGAACAAACATCAATCAGGTATAGTCTTCAAGAGATGCGCATGGTTGCCTTTCCATGTTTTAACATATAGGCTACTACACACCTTTTGGTCTTCTGTGTGATCTTTAGGTGTCTGTTCACTCCTCAACAGTTCTCTTGCAGCTTTTATTTTTTCCTAATTTAAGAAAAAACAATATCAAATAATTATGTCCATTTTATTCCATATATTTCAAACATCATAGGATCACAGATAGTTAAAACTGGGAGGGTACTTAGGGATCACCTAGCTGTCCCAGGGCAGCTCAAATTTAATGCCCAAAAACAACTTTATTTTATCTTGTCCCCCAGGCATATATGTATTCCCTTTTCTAACTTTCCTATTTCTGCTGAGGGCAATCCCATTTGTTATTACCTAGCTTCTCGACCTCAGAATTCTCTTCAATTTTTCCGTCTTCCCAATATACTGCTTCTATTCCCACTGTATCACTTGAATCCAGCTCCTTCTCTCCAGTCACACGATCATCATCTAAGTATAGGCCCTCAGCAACTCTCACCTAGACTACTGAAATAGACCTTAATTGGCCTCTCCTCTCCAATCCATCATCTACACAGCTGCCATTTAAAAGATATTTTTATTTCATTAAGTATTTCCCAGTTACATTTTTGTAATATATTTTATTGTGTTAAATATTTCCCAATTACATGTAAATTTTTTTAAACATTCATTTCTAAAAATTATGCATTCAAATTCTCTCCTTCCCTCTTGCCCCTCCCCTACCCTTGGAGAAGGCAAGCAATATCTCGATTATACTTGTGAAGTTATACAAAACATATTCCTGTATTAGCTATGCTGCAAAAGAAAATACTTTCACAAACCCCCCAAGAAAAATAAACTGAAAAAAGAATGCTTCAATCTGCAGTCAGAGTTCTTAAGTTCTCTCTCTTGAGGTAGACAGCATTTTTCATCATGGATCCTTTGGAATTATTTTGGATCATTGTCTTATTCTAAGGAGTTAAGTCTTTCACAGCTGATCATCCTCATAATATTTCAGTTACTGTGTACAATGCTTTCTTGGTTCTGCTTCACTTTGGATCAGTTTATATATAGGTTCCAAGATTTTTCTGGAGCCATACTGCTCATTATCTCTGATTGCACACTAATAGTATTCCATCACAATCACATACCACAGCTTGTTCAGCCATTTCCTAACTGATGGTCATTCCCTCAATTTCCAATTTTTTACCACCACAAAAACAACTCCTATAAGTATTTTTTGTTCAAATAGGTCCTATTCCTTTTCCTTGGATCTCTTTGGGATACAGACTTATTAGTGGTGTTGCATAGCTGCCAAATTGATATTACTAAAGCATGGGTTTAATCATGCCACTCTTTTGCTCACAAAGTTTCAGTGGCTTCCTATCGCCTCTGGGATGAAAAAAAACCATTGCCTATTTGAAGCCCAGACCTCTTTTACATTATAAGTCCTCATACATATTATGCTCTGGCTAATCTGGTCTACAATGGCTGAATTCATGGACAACATTCTATCTCCTTTACAGGCTAATCTTCCCATGCCTGTAATGATCTCCCTTCTCATGACTATCTTTTAGGATCCCCTTTAAGTCTTAGCTCATGCTACCTCCTATACAAAGCCTTTCTTGTTCTCCCCAGTTGTTACCTTTTCTCCATAAATTAATTTGAATTTACTTTGTATATATTTTGTAGTTATTTATTTGTAAACATTTTGCTCTCCATATCCCCCTTCCCCATCTGCTTGTAAGCTCCTTGAGGGTAAGGACTATTTTCATCTTTTTTTGGTGTGTGTATCTCAATGGCTAATACGGTGCCAGCACAAAGTAGACCCACTGATTTGGGAAATGGCTAAACAAATTGTGGTATATGAATAGATTGGAATATTAATTTGTCATATGGAACAATGAATCTGAAAACTTCAGAGAGACATGGGACTACTTATATGAACTGAGAGAACCATACAAACAGAAGTAGGAAAACAATGTACACGACTGTGACAATGTACATAGAAAGAAAACTCAAAACTGAATAGTTACGTATGGTCACTACTGTTTCTACAGACTAGAAAGTTCTTCTCTTCCTTCTTTAGAGAGATGAAGGTCTATGGATGAGTCACATTTCATATTCTTTTAGATTGGGCTGATATGTTACTTAGTTTTGCTGAAGTGCTCTTCCTCTTTTTTTTCTTTGTTATAAGAGACATTTTGCAGGGCATTAAGGGAGGATATTATTTGGAAAATAAAAAGATATAAAAACAAAAGAAATCAATATGCCTTATTAATATACCTAGTCACCCCTTTTTATCTATCTTTTTTTAAAATAAGGTATACCAATTTAGGGACATTCCAATAATCCTACCGAATTTTGGTAATACCTGAGGTCAAATCTGACGATCTGCATTAAAGCCTCTGGCTCATCTTGCTTATTGCCTAAACTTTGTGCAACTGCACATTTGTGCATTTTGATGTTATGGATGTACCCACTGGCTCCTTTCTTGGATTTTGCCTCTTTTAATTGTCTTGGTGTCTCAGCAGCTACTCTTTCTACATTGTATCTACTCTCTACTGCATCAGATTTGGTGTATACTTGCATTCAATTTAATTTTTTCCCTTCCCCAATGCATAAAATAGAAATTTTTTTCAGTTGTTATTCCCTGTTTTTCATTCATAGTCTCATAGCCTCTTAGTCTGGCAAGCTAACGCTGAAAAAAAAATAAAAGTACAATAAAAGTCTTCTCACAATTAGAAACAAATGTATCCTATGGTTTCAACTGGGTTTGAAGATAAAAAATATCATTGTTATCAAGTCCTAATATAAAGGTATAACTTTGAATTAAGAAAATACTTACACGGGGCGGCTAGGTGGCGCAGTGAATAGAGCGCCGGCCCTGGAGTCAGAAGTACCCGAGTTCGGACACTTAATCCACACAAACAAAAACCTAGCCGTGTAACCTTGGGCAAGTTACTTAACCCCAATTGCCCTAAAGGGGCGGCTAGGTGGCTCAGCGAGTAAGAGTGCCGGCCTCAGAGTTAGGATGAACCGAGATCAGATCCCGCCTCAGAAAATGAGCACCCACGAATAAATAATGACTAGCCGTGTAACCTTGAGCAAGTTACTTAACCCCAATTGCTTAAAAAAAAAAATACTTACATGAGAGAGCACTATATTTGTTGGGTCAAGTATGTCAAGCCAGTGAAGAAATCTTTGGACAAAAGACTAAAAACAAACAAAAAAAAACAAAAACAAATTGAAACAAAAAACAGATCAGAAAAGTATATTAATAATAATAGTCCACATTTACATAGTGCCTACTATGGGCCAAGTACATTACAAATATTAGCTCATTCCATTCTCAGCACAACCCTGGGAGATAGTTGCTATTATTATCCCTGTTTTACAGATGAAAAAACTGAGACAGGTTAAGTGACTTGTCCCCAGTCACAAAGCTAATGAGGGTCTGGGGCTGGATTTGAACTCTAGTCTTGACTCCAAGCCCAGAGCCCTATCCACTGTACCACCTAGCTGCCCAGATGGTGTTAATGGCATTACCAAATGAGCAGCTGGGGATAGTTCTTGATTACCGTCGAAAGTCTACACTGACGTGCCTGGGCTGTGCGTTGATGGCATGATCAAGGTCAGAGAAAGCCTCAAGGATCCCACTGGAAGTCGGGAAGCAAAGAAGGAATTTTTTCCTATCTCCCTAATCTCCAAGCTAATGGTAATGTTTACTTCATGGAAGGTGGCAAACGGGAGTAAATCCTAAGGGAGTGGAAGAAGAGGAAATCCTCCAACATCCCAAGATGAAGGCTTTGCTAGAGAAGGTTGATGTACGCAGCTGAGTCCAGGACAGGCTTACTCTGTCACGGAAGCCAGATGCAGAATTGGACATGGAGTTTTAAAGCCACCTAGTCCAATCTCCACATCTTACAAAGGTCCGGAGGGAATGTTTTAATTTGCACATGGCTGATAAATGACAAAGCCAGGGATCAAATCTGGGATCAATCGCTACAAATCAAGTACTCTTTCCACCGCACTAGGCTTGGAAGAGGGGCTTCTAAAGCACTTACTGAACCTTTGTCCAAATGGGTTGGCCCAGGCCTTGGCCTATCTTGCGCACTCAGGGGATGAGGTGGTCCCTCCCTACCCCCCGCAAGCTACAGACTTGTGTTGCTGTTGGCCCAGGTCGAGCAAGCGAGGTTGCGGTGGTGCCCTTGAGGCTGGCCCCCAGTGGGTCCTCTAATGCAAACTTGCCCAGGTGCTGAGGAGGTGACGGCCCCCTATATGCACCACTCTTTCCCGCCGACAATCCCACCCCGTCCTGACTCGGCTTCTGCTCCGTACTTGGCTTTCTCGGACCCAGAAGTGCAGGTTCGGCTCCATGAGCATTCTCCCCAGACTGCTAGCTAGCTAGATCGCTGGGCAGGCGGCGCCGGAAACCGCGGCGGTGAGCGTGGGGAAGGTCGGGCTGCCCTAAGAAGCCCGGCCCCTTCTCTTCCTTGGGCGGAGGAGGTGTGGCCCAGGGCTTCATTCCAATTCCCCAATAGGCTTCTTGGCTGCGGCTGCTCCGGTGTGGGCAGAGGAACCGGAAGTAGTGACTTGCAACCTTTCTGCCTCAGGGCAAATTCGGAAGCGCGGATAACATCCACGTGCTTTTCCGAGCCACACTCTAGTCTTTCCCCGCCTGGTCCTAGCTACTCTACTCAAAGTCACTGGGTTCACCTACTCCATCCCTCTGAAATATGCAAAAGATCACCATCCCCGCCCCACAAGAGGCAGCGCCTTTCCACACCCTCTGGATGTCGGAGTCTGAGCAAGAGGGACGCTGGGCTCCAGTCCCTAGTACCAGGGTGGGAAATTTTAAGGGAGCGCATAGCACCTTCCTAGAAGTGAGTGCTTCCTCCTCTTCGTGATGTGGGGGCTGTTCGAAGGCCTCGTCTACGCAGACCCTGGTTCCCCTCCCCAACCCTGACCCCTACACTGCCCCCTCCCACTTCTTCCTCTCCCAGGCGGTAAAGAGCTACAACGTCAAGATCTTTAAAATTTCTTTATTCTTGATTAAAGAACGTACACTGAGTTATTCACCAGCTAGAAAAATAAATGTTCAATAATAATTTCCAAAGCTGCGTTATATATAACTCTGGGATTCAACAGGTATCCTTCACAAATTAAATAGTATTTGAAATGTATCAAGACAAAGTTCACTCAAACTTCAAATAAAATCTCTGGTCTGCCCATCATGATTAAATACTTTAATTTACCACGATTAAGAGCTGGATTTTTTTTTTTTTTTAAAGCAATTGGGGTTAAGTAACTTGCTCAAGGTTACACGGCTAGTCATTTGATTTATGCGTGGGTGCTCATTTTCTGAGGCCGGATCTGATCTCGGGTCATCCAAACTCGAGGCCGGCACTCTTACTCACTGCGCCACCTAGCCGCCCCTTTAGGGCAATTGGGGTTAAGTAACTTGCCCAAGGTCACACGGCTAGGTTTTTGTTTGTGCGGATTAAGTGTCGGAGGCCGGCTCCGAACTCAGGTCCTTCTGATTCCAGGGCCGGCGCTCTATTCACTGCGCCACCTAGCCGCCCCTGGATTTTTTAAAAAGCAAATATATTTCATACTTGTCATACTCAAATGTGCCATGAGTCAAATTAGACCTCTGAAATTAGTATCTTTAATTACAGGGCATTCACTTTATGGAGAAAAAAAAGACTATAGTTTAATAATGAAAAAAAAATCTACAAAGGGATACTCAGTTAAGGGAAAACGGCTATACCTGTTTACCTGTAACTCAAGCCCTCAAAATATACTGATTAAATGTTTGCCACACCCGTTATTTGTGCATATAGAAGCAATGAACAATTTCTTTAGCCTATAAATTCAAGAAGGGAACCTTTAGGCTCCAATGAAGACATCAAATATATATTAAGTGCAATATGTAAAGGAGAACTATGGGAAAAGCAAGGATTTGGTACTAAAGATCCTTTGAACTAGCAACAACTATCAAGATTAAATAGTTTTGGGGGAAATTTTATGAAAACTGAGCATTTGGGGGATGATATTCACAGACACAATAATAACTTGTATATATCTACATTTCTATATGCAAGAATTTTTTGCATGTTATTGTAGATTCCAATTTGTGGTTTCTTCATAATTTAAAAAGCCACACTGGTCTTCAATGCGTAGTATGGTTTATTTATTCACTTTCTCAAAGTACTCTTTGGAAGCTTTTGGAGTCGGCTTGATCTGAAAATACAAAATTTTTGTGTACAATTAGGACTTACTGACAACCTTATATTCTCCTCAAAGATTAAATTTCTAATTTCAAACCTTTAAAAAGTGATTCAAAAAAGCAAGAGAAATAGAACTTAAGTTCTACATCATACCTAGCAGTTGCACAAAAAAGGAAACTGACCAATGTTGGAGGGGCTTTGTGGGAAAAAGTACAGAGGTGTACTGTTGGTGGGGCTGTGAATTGGTTCAACCATTTTGGAATCATGCTTAAAAAGTTATTAAGCTGTGACCAAGTTAGACCATTATTAGCTCTTCCCCACAAAAAACAAAGAAAGAAGAAAAGGCAGTATATGGAAAACAACAAACTAATATTTATAGCAGCTCTTCTAATGATGGATAAAAATTGGAAACTGAGGACCAGTATTCCAGTGGTAATAACTACCAAAATTATGATATTATTAAGACTTAAGAAATGATGACATGGACAGTTTTATAGGAATCTGGAAAGAGTTTTATGAACTAATGCTGAGTGAAGTGAAGGACCAGGACAGGGGTGGGGAACCCAAGGCCTCAAGGCTATATGTGGTCCTCTAGGTCCTCAAGTGCAGCCCCCTGACTGAATAAAAGAATTTGTTCTATAAAACCTGGACTCAGTCTAAAAGTTGCACTTAAAGACCTAGAAGGCTAAAAGTGACCTCAAGGCTGCACGTTCCCAACCCCTGAAAGTAGAATAATTTATACAGTAATACAATATTATCGGGGGGAAAAAAGACTTTCAAAAACTTATTTTGACTAATGCAATGATAAACCATGAGTTTATCATTGAATAAACACGAAACACTATTCACCTCCTGAGAGGTGAGGAATTTAAAATGCAGAGAGGGGCATACATTTTTGCACATGACTAATGTGGGACTTTGTTTTGCCAGACTATGTAGATATGTATTAAGGGATTTTTGAAAATATACTTAATTGGAGTTGGGGTCAGGAAGATAAGTGGAAAGGGATGATTAATTTTTTAAAAATTACTTGAAAGACAAAAAAACTTAAAGAAATAAAAGAGAAAATAATAGCTTAATATACAGAAAATTACATCAATATTTTCCAAGACCATTGTAGAGAATCCTGCCTGCTTTTTGGCTTCCATGACATAATCTATGATCAAATTCAGTCACTTATATACAATCTTAATTTCCACTCTGGGCATTTGTTCTGTAACCTTTCTTTTCCTGCCCTTACAGACTTTTCAGGTCAAGGCTCCTGGCAGCAAAGAGGTCAACAAATTCCATTCTCAGTGTATTTCTGAATGCCAAAATAAATTTTAAAACTGGACATACCGTAGGTGAATCTGGTGTCCAATTTGCTGGACAGACCTCTCCATGCACTTCCACAAACTGGAATGCCTTCACCAAACGAAGAGTTTCTTCCACACTTCGGCCCACAGGGAGATCATTGATACTCATGTGTTTGATAACTCCATTAGGGTCAATTAAGAAGAGACCTCTGAATTGAAAGAATTATCTATTAGTATTTGGGCAGAAAAGAATTGGCCTCTCAGAAATGAATTTTCCCTATCCTTTTGATGCCTGCAGTTTTCAGTTAATTAATAAGTATTTGTTTTGTGGCTAATATATATGCCAGATATGCTTCTAGTAGGAAACAAGGATGGATGACTAAGAGAAGAAGTTAGGAATCAACTATAGCAACAACAGTAAAGACGTGGGTGAAATTACAAAAGGAGAAAATATGGCAAAAGGGGAGAGGATCAAGAACAACCTTGGGGGAATATCTTTATTTAATGAATAGGTCAGTCAATGGAATGGAGAGAGAACTAAGAGAATTCACAGAATAGAAAGGAAACATGGTAGAGTGGAAGGAGGGTTGGACTTATCCAAACACTTGGATTGGAGTCTCAGCTCTAGCAATTATTAGTTCTAAGACCTTGAACATGTCATTTAACATGTATTCAATTCAATCCAAATTTATTACTTGCCTACCAGTGAACAGTGAAGAATACAAACAAAAATGAAAAACTCTCTGTCTTCAATAACATTCTCTTCTATTGGAACCTCAGTTTCCTTATCTGCAAAAGGAAAATAATACTGGCACTACCTACCTCACAAGATTGTTATGAAGAAGGCATTTTACTCATGAGAGGCAGTGCTGCCTGTGAACAGAATGCTTGATTTGGAGTCAAGAACACCTGAGTTCCAATTCTCCCTCAGACATTTACCAGCTGAATAACCTGGGTAAATCACTTAACCTCTCTCAGACTCAATTTGCCCAACTGTTAGAATGGGGAAAGTAATTGCATCTCCCTTCAGAGGTTGTTGTGAGGATTAAATGAGAAAATATTTGTAAAGTACTTTATACACCTTGGAGTGCTTTATAAATATCAGCTGCTATTTTTATTGTAAACTACAAAGCAGTATATAAAATGAGCTCTTACGGAGCTGTAACAATATCACCACCTTGCACTTACCTAATATTTTACAACTTTCCAAGTACTTTCATAAACATTATTTTACATGATCCCCACAACAATTCCATGGTTCCAAGACCCACCTACCTACCTATTAGTATTTGGGCAGAGAAGAACTGGCCTCTCAGAAATGACTTTTCTACCTCCTTTAGGAATTCTTTCTCAATATAAATGACATCTGGTTAAACAGGGAGATCTATGAACCTTCACAGCGCTCATTTATAGCATTCATCATATTTTGCCTCCTACTATATAGCTACTGGGTTCTTATCTTTTCCTAATAAGCAAGCTAACCTTTTTATTCTCCCAAGTATTTGGCACTGTTGAATAAAAATTTTTGAAAGATAAGCAACTATCTCCCAGGGTTACTGTGAGGATAAAATGAGATAAAAATTTGTAAAGTACTTCATGAATATTAAAACACTATATGAAAGCTAGCTATTGTTATTATTAGCAATAAAAATAATATTTTAAAACTTTACTAAGTTTTATATCTATAAAAATTATTATGGCAATAAGTTACAAAGGCAAATTAAGGTTAACAAGTAATAGGAGATTACCTTAATGCAAGGCCAGGTCCTTCAAGTAGAACACCGTAGTCCCGGGAAATTTGTTTGGTTAAATCTGATAGGAGCGGAATATTCATATGGCCCAAACCACCACTCTAATTAAAATTTTAAAAAAAAATCAGCATTACTGTATGACTTAGCCAACACTCTTGATGCTAGAATATAAAATTTATAGATTATAAACAAATACGTTTACTTTTTTTTTTTTTGGAGGGGCAATTGGGGTTAAGTGACTTGCCCCAGGTCACCGGACTAGTAAGTGTTAAGTGTCTGAGGCTGAATTTGAACTCTGGTCCTCCTGACTGCAAGGCCGGTGCTCTATTCACTATGCTGCCTAGCCGACCCCTACATTTACTATTTTAAGAGGAATTCCAAACACAAATTCCTCCCCCCTTTTTGGACACCACTTGTTAATTAACATTCATATAAAGAAATTCTTTCTAGTTTGCCTCTCTGTAAAACCTTCCTTGTCAAAATATTATTGGGCAATACAGTGATTTAGAAGGCTTAGATAAAACTATCTGACCTTGGAAAACACATGATCTCAAAAAGATAATGATGAACTCATCTATTTGAATTTATGAGAAAAGAAATCCCAGATAACCAAGGTCATAATGCCCTTACAGTTATTTAACAGTCAGTAAGAAACAATTTAAAACTTTAAAAATTGCTAAAATTATGTTGCATAGATGAAATGATTATATAGCATCTTCTCAACTTTTTAAATTCTCCACTAATTAAAGACTTAGTATGCAGCAGCAGATAAAACAGGAGAAATAACAAAGTAGCAGCTTACAGTTATTACTAACTGTAAGAAAAAGCAGTAATTCAAATCTCACAGCTTAGCTGGAATTGTTGTTCTAAGTAAATTGTGAGGAAGGCTCTATTATTTTTTGAATTTACTTTAACACCTTACAATACTGAAGTTACCTTGGGTGTTTCTGCCTATTTGAAAAGAGATAAAGGAAATAAACGATAAGAGATAAAGGAAATAAACGATAAAAGATGTTTCCTCCTTAATTTAACTTTATCTTGCTCTCCTATACTTTTGGTATTTTACCTATGCTTATTAAAGGGCTTTGGATTTAACAGACAAGGTTTCTAAATATTCATGTAGTATTTTATATAATGTGGGAGATTTCTTAAAATTCAATAAATAACATTTTAATACTGTTAACATACTTGAAGTTAGAAAAAATTATAGTGGCAATCCTTATAGCGGCCTCATGGGCCCTTTTAAAGGCTCTTCTTGTATCCAAGTCTTTGGAGGACTATTTGGGTAGTGGATAAATCTATGGTTTAGTGTTATACCTTTCTTGGTGTATTTATCCAGGCAAGATGGCTAAATTGAGAATCCACTGAAACGGCAATGACTTCACAGTTCACATCACGAAATTCATTAGCTTTGTCACTAAAAGCAATAATTTCTGTTGGACACACAAAAGTGCTAGAAAGGGAAAAAAGGCAATTAGGACAATCTACTAAGTCAGAAATGGAACACATCTTCTGACACCCATCTAGTACTTTTTCTCCACATCATATTGTCCCCTAAAGTTTGGAGAAGCATCTGGAAGGTTTTCCACTATTTTGTGATTTATGTGGCCACAGCAACTCACAAAGATCATTTATGAAGGGGTTATGGAGTTGTAAAGTGTGTTTAGGTGGAGTTAAGGGCTCACATCAATGAAATGATACATCATTTGAAATAATGAAGACATTATATAGATACATTTTTCATAAATAAGAAAAATACTTAAATTTTAGAACTAACTAGAAACAGGAACTTTTACCAACGATACTTTGGCATATACAAATTCAACTACTTTAAAACTATAGTCATTATATGGAATGATTCTCATTCCTAAGTGTTATTACTTCTTAACTAGTAACAGACTCAAGCTGTACTTAAGGACATTCATGATAAAAATTCATAAGGAATTCCTCACTCTGGAAAATATGAGAAGCCTCCAAAAGGATGGTGGAGACTTTTTGCCTGACCGAAGCATAACATAAAAGCATAGAATTCATACTTACAAGTCAAGAGGATAGAAAAAAAGCACCAAATATTTGCCTTTAAAGTCATCAAGGCTTATTTCTTTGAATTCTCCATTGACAACAGCTGTACCCTTAAAATATGGAGCATGTTGGGTTACAGCAGGCACGTAAGTTGAAGAACCTTAAAAATATATTTGTATACAAAAAATTACTATTAGAGATCTGAGTTTGAGTCTCACCTTAGACATACTGGCTATGAAGGAAAAAGTCACTTAACTTCTCAGTGCTTAAGGAAACCATTCATTATGACAAATGTTAATCAAAAATTTCAGCTCAGGACAACTCTTTCTTCCATAAACAGGTACACGCATATATGTTACTGGACAAACCTTCCAAAAGATTTTTCGAGGGAAAGTCTGACTTTAAGAACTTTCTTTATAAAGGCTAAACTTACTAACCTGCTCCTGCATAAGATAAGTATATTCAGTTATACTTATATACACACATTTTCAAAGTCATTTAAAAATTCTTTATATTTTTGAATTTTGATTGTAGCAAAGCTCATAGCCTATGGTATACAATATGAAATCTCAAAATGAATTTCTATTTTATGTTGAATGTGATGGATGTTCGCAAACATTTACAATATAAATAACAAAATGTTGAACCAAAAATATTAAGAGGGCTCAGCTGCCCTCCACAGAAGAACATATAAAATCCACCCAAGAAAACTGGCATTTAGAAATTGTCATTTTCTACTTTTGTCCCAACAATGGAGCATAATGGAGAGGACTTACTGGTGCTGAAGGAAAATTTTGTATCCGTAGCACTTGTGGTTATTATCTTGGTTGGGAATATGTTTCTAGTAGCAACAGGTCTAAAGACTGCAGAAATGCCCAAGGGAAAGGAATTCACATGCTGAGCAACCTGTTAAGTGAAACATTATTTTTCTTATTGCACACACAATTCTGTTGTAGGGTTAGAATCAGGAAATCAGGGGTAACCTAGAGAAAAGTGATTATAGGGGACCTAACATCTCTAAATGCCCTGGTCCCCATGACATTTCTAATTAGTAAAAAGCTTATCATTTTTCAATTCTCCAAACTTTTAACATCTTTCTGCCATACAAAAGGAGGGAGAGGAAAGGAACTTGTTACAAAAGGAGTTCTTTGTTGTTGTTCAGTAATGTTCCACTCTTCTGTGACCCCATTTGGGGTTTTCTTGGCAAAGATAATGGAGAGGTTTACCATTTCTTCTCCAGCTCATTTTACAGATGAGGAAACTGAGACAAAGGTTAAGTGACTTGCCCAGGGTCACACAGCCACTAAGTGTCAGAGACTGGATTTTAACTCAGAAAGGAGTCTCCCTGACTCCAGACCCAGAGTTCTAGCCCCTAGGCCAACTAGATGCCCCTAACAAAAGGGGTACAACATTACCAACAGACAGTGCCAGTTAATTCAGTACTGCAGGCTAGAGTATTTTATTTATTTAGGCAGCCCTTATATTCTGAACAAAGGTCTATTTCTAAACAAGTAAGTTTTAATCAGGAAAAGAAAACCTTTCCAAAATTCCCTTGTGGGCAGAAATTGTCATTTTGTGTTGCAGGCATCTAGCACAGTGCCAGCTACATAGTGCCTGTGGAATTGGACCCTACTAAAAGGTCAGGCATTTGTTACGTTGACCTATTTGGGCAGTCCCTTGCAAAAGGATTATTAGCAGCAAAAAGGGGGAGAAAAGAGAGATAGCAGCAGCTGTAGACTGTGTCCATGAGGGAGAAAATGGAAGGAAGAGGGGCAAGGTAGTAAGAGGTTGTAAACTGGACTGGGAGAGTGGAGGTAATGAAAGATCGGTCGAGTGGCAGATAAAGACACAAAAAGGACGGACACAGAGTACAGGCATTGCCCTGCGGCATGGGGAGGAATGAAGTGGCTTGGGGAGATGGGCACTATTTTGAGGGCTAGAGTAATAAAGAGGATAGTCATTGCTCCGGGAGCTAAAGGAATGGCACATGGGGGAAGTGGAGAAGGGGGAAGTGGGACGGAATTGGAAGAAGGGGTCTGGCGCTGCCTCAGCAGAGGGCCGGTCGCTGTTCCTGGCATGCAGGCATGTGGGCAGAGCAGGAGGTCTCAAATCTAGTGGCACGGTTCGGACAATACCCACTCAGCCCTTTGTGCAGACAGGTCCCGGGGCTGGACACTTCTCCAGGCCGGAGGAGGAAGCGTGAAGCTGTACAATAGGAGAGACCATCTCCCGGACCCATGCCACCTCTGTCCCTCGCCCCCGGCCACTCACCGAAGCCCGAAGTAACCTTCCCAAGGAAGCCGCCATCTTCCAAGTGTGGGGAGGGCCTGGGACTCGCGGGGAAATCCAGGAGGGGCGGAGCCAGGGCGTGGTTTTCGGGCTAGGGGCGGGGCCAAGGTATGCATCTGTGTGGACGCCTTGGTGCGTCAGGCCTCTAGCTCGGAGCTAAAGGAGGACGGGAGAGTCCGACAGTGAATGCAGAATGGAGCAGGCTGAAGTGGGCAGGACACCGGCCAAAGGGTCCCCGAGGGAGGTCCGGGGCGGGACCAGGGAGATACCCATCCCAAGGCCAGCGGGCGGGAGGCGGGGCATAGTGTCTGCAAGCCCCTGGAGGTGGGGCCGAAGCGGAAAGAGAGGCCTGCGGGGCGGGTCCAGATTCATGGGACTGGATTGAAGGTGATTGGGTGAACCAACCCTGGAGAGGGAGAAAGGGGGGGGTGGGGAGAAAGAGGCAGTTTCCCGCCTTTTTTTTTTTTAAGAGCTGCCCATTTCAACTGGCCTCTCCTTATCTTAAACCCCCTTTCTTGCCCGAAGTCTTCAGGTTGCCTCCAGCCCCGCTTATCTCTCCTTTCCGAGATCTTCCAGGCCCCACCACTGCCTGCATCGCACATTTTTGGCCACTTCCTGAACTTCAGACCCTCGAACTCAGTAGGTAGTCAATAAATGTTTGGCGAGTTGAATTGTGTTACATTGCCTTTCATTGTTTCCCGACTGCGAATTTTGTCTTCCGAGGAGACTGTAAAGTCTGCCTGTCACGGAAGCAAATATTTAGGGCACACACTGCGGAGGCCTGCAGGGATACAAAGTACAATTACGAAAGTGTCATTCGGTTCCACCTGGTTGCCAGACCCTGCTCTGAATGGTGGTCTAGAGCAAATCTCCTCCCCATGCCTGCGCTGGTTCTTCATAAGTAAAATAAAGGACTTGATAATAGTTAACAAAATAATAATTATCCAAATTTATATAGTTCTTCACAGTTTTCTTTAGCAGTTCTCTGAGATAGATGGATGTCAGAGGTCCATTCTTAAATTCTAATGCCTTTGTATCAAAATTTAATTTAGCAAACATTTATCAAGCACCTATTATATACAAGTCCTTGTGCTAGGTGCTGTGGGGGATGCAAATAATAAGAAAGTAAGATGACCAATCTTTTTTTTTAAACAACAAAAAAACCTTTTAATATTGCAGCAATCCCTTGTTTTAAGTGATTTGGCACTGAGTTTGTGAGATTTTCATACTATTATTTTTTTCCCCAAGGTTTTTAAAAATTAAAAAATTATTAAATAAATTAAAAATTAAAATTATTAAAATTAAATTTATTTTCTAATTAATCAGAATTCACTTTCTCTCCCTCCCATCTTCCTCTTCTACTGAAAAGGAAAGAAAAATAGTCTTTGTAACATATATATGTGTGTATATATATATATATTATGTCTGTATATATATACATATGTAGTCAGGCACAATACCTGAATTAGCCTCCCTTTCCCTCTCTCTCTACTTCTCTATCTTTGTGTATATGTATATGTGTATGTATATATGTATATATATATATATATATATATATATATATATGTAGTCTCAATCGGCACTCTAGTCTGTCACTTCTCTATAAGGAAATAGATACCATCTTTCATCATGAGTCCAATGGAATCTTGGTTGGTCAGTGTGTTGATTAAAGTTTCAGAGTTGTCTTTGTAATATTATTGTTATTGTATAAATTGTTCTTCTGTTTCTGCTGTTTTCAATCTGTATCAGTTCATATAAGTCTTCTCAGGCTTTTCTGAAACCACTTTTTTCTTTTTTCTTTTTTGGCTTTTTTTTTGGAGGGGGGAGGGCAGAGCAATTGGGGTTAAGTGACTTGCCCAAGGTCACAGGGATAGTTTTTTGCTTCCCCTCTTTTCATCATTTCTTACAGCACCTATAGTATTCCATTCCATTTATATACCATAACTTGTTTAGCTAATCCCCAGTTGATTTTTTTTCCTGTTTTTCTTTCCCACCTGGTATAAAAAGAGTACATTTTGTACATTTTATAAAGACAGCTGGCTGGCACAGTAGATAGAATGTTGAGCCTGGAGTCAGAAGACCTGAGTTCAGTCCAGCCTCAGATACTAATTAGCTGTTTAACACAAGTGACAGAAACTCTCTGTTTGCCTCAACTGTAAAATGGGGATAATCATAGCACCTCCTTCACAGGGTTGTGCTTAGCACAGGGCATGGCACATCATAGGGGCCCTCTAATTGCTTATTCCCTTGCCTTCTCTCTTCCCCTCTTTTCTTATGGGTCCTCTTCTTTCTTCAATCCCTTTGGGGTATTGACCTATTCATGCTATTGCTGGGTCAAAGGGTATGCACCACTTAATAACTTTTGGCACATAGTTCCATATTACTTTCTAGACTGGCAGGACCTGTTCATAGCTCCAACAATAGTGCCAATTTCCCTAAAACACTCCCAGCATTGTTATTTTCCTTTTCTTGTCAACTTTGCCAATCTAATGGATGTGAAGGGGAACTTCAGTGCATTAATCTCTGACCAGCTTGGTTAGCAATTTATTATAGAAGCTACTGTACTTCTTACTGATGTCATATTGTGTGCCCCTCCCCCCTTTGGGGTAAGTTTTGATTTTGTAGACTTTGCCTTTGTAATCTATCAGGGGATATAGATTGTACAAAAATAGATACAAATGATAGGGAGGTGGGGCTACCCAGTGTGCTTATAAGAGTTTTGAGATACTTCCTACATCCCCTCAAAGGAAACAAAGTGCTATGAGGATTGAGAGGAGGAAATGACTGTTTTGCTAAGCCTTAAAGGATTTCAGGAGGAAGGAATGGGGTATTCCAGCCTTCCTACTGTATTCTCTCTCCCTGGCCTGTGAATCATCTTGCATAATCTGTTCTGTCTGTTCCTTGTTGAAGATGTTCAGTTCCTGTTCTTGTACTGTATCCCCACTTGGATGCCATACTTGCTGAGTTCTCTTGCATAAGAGCTGTTCATCTTTCAGGTCTGCTGGATTTCATGTCATCTATAAGTGTGTGCCCATGTACCGATGATGAATGAAATCAGTTTTTGTAGATTTTTTTTGTGTTTTGACCACAGAGTGGGACTCACCGCCTGCTGTAGTAATCAGACCAGGGTTGGGTAAGCAGACAGTTTTGGGGGCACTTTTTCTAGCCCTTTCCTCACACCAGGAGATGAGCAGTGCAATCCTTAAAAGGCTGCTCAGATACCCAAGGGGCTGCCACATCCCATTGCTGCTTCCAGTGAGAAAATGATGCTATGGCCTGGACTGCTTGTGTGTAGCATTGTGACTAGAACTCCCAGTGTATCAGTAGCTGCTGTTTCTTGACCTGCCTGTTGCCACAGGCAGGGATAGGTAAAATGTCAAAATGTTATGGTGATGTCTTTTGATTCATGAATAAATTGGATTTAAGTGAGGCAGAGTTGCATGAAGTCATTGGCCTCACTCTCCCCTCCAGAGTCATCACAGTCCAGTGGCAGGACAGAATCAAGATGACTGGTGATGACTCAAGATGAAATGGATAACCTTGGTGTCTTTAATATCTAACTAAACTCTAAGTGCTCCACAGTCCCTGCCTCAGTTGCCTTCATTGCCACTGGAACAGATTGTTCTCATCTGTCTGTTCTGCCAGGGGAATTCTTCACATGCTTGGGGTAGAAATTCCTCTAACACACCAATGGCTTTAGCCTTGTTTAGCCTGTCTGCTGAAATGTTTTACCAGGGTATTGCTGCTGCTCATGCTACAGTGTCTTGGAGCCATAAGTGAGAGTTAGGAGGAACAGGTGGACAGCAAAGGTGGAAAGCAGCCCTGAAAAGGTCATGGCAGCCATTTCTCCATAGGTACTAGTCTTTCCTGAACACACCCAACACCCGGTAGATGAAAAGACCTGGAGTACAGGTAGATGAACCTAGAAGATAGTCATTTACCTGAGAGCCAGTGTAGCTTCAGAAAGGGCTGAGGAGCAGTTGATGTGGTATTTGCTGCCTGACAGCTCCAGGAGAAATGCCAGGAGCAGAGCAGAGGTCTGTAACACATTTGTAGATCTGACCAAGGCCTTTGATACTGTCAGTCATGAGGGCTTATTGAAAATTTGGTTGCCCAGAGAAATTTATCAGCATTGTATGTCAATTTCATGATGGCATGCTTGACTGGGTTCTGGATAATGAGCAACGAATGCTCTTGTGCTTTCCCAGTCACCAGTGGAGTGAAACAAGGCTATGTGCTTGCGCCCATGCTTTTTAGCATGATGTTTTCAGCCCTGTTGTCAAATGCTTTCAGTGAGGATAAACATGGCATTAAGGTCAGTTACCACACTGATGGTAAATTCTTCAACTTGGCTATAAGCCAAAGGCAAAATGGAGGAAGTAATGGTACGTGATTTTTTATTTGTAGATGATTGTTCACTTAATGCAGCCTCTAAAGTTGAGATGCAACTAAGTATGGATCAACTCTCTGCTGCTTGTGCTAATTTTGGCCTAACAATTAACACCAAGAAGACACAGGTGCTCCATCAGCAACCACCACATCATCCATATGTGAAACCATCAGTTACAACAAACAGAGAAGTTTTGAATTCTGTTGATAAGTTCACTTACCTTGGTAATGTACTTTCCAGGGATACACACATTGATAATGAGGTTGATGTATGCATTGCCAGAGCTAGCTCAGTGTTTGGGAGGCTTCAAAGAAAAGTATGGGAGAAAAGAGATAAACTATGTGAGTTGATTTTGGCTATTGCTAAAATGGATATAGATTTCAGGGTTTTTGAGGGGGAAGGTAGTCTAAAACAGCCAGCTTGCTTTTGTTTAGGAGCTGTAATGTCAGATGGAAAACAGTTAACTTCCATCTCTTAAATCTGTCCCTTGTGTTTTTGAGATTTCAGTCTAATTTATGGATTTACTTCTGTCTTAAACATGGATTGCTTTTATTTATCTACTCTATTTATTGCTTTCTCCCTTAATATAAATAAAGTTAGAGCATTCTGTGATTAAAAAAAATCTCAATAAATCTCAACCAATAAACACTAGCTCTTCTCAGTTACAGGCAATCTCATCATCTTCAACAAGGCATTAAATAATGAGTCTTAAGCCAAGTGAGGAGGCCAAATAGGTCAGGCAGCTTCTGAAGCTAGATTACCAGTGAAACATGAGACCAAAAACTTAGAGCCAGAGAGGCCTTAGTGGCCATTTGGGCCAATTCCCTCTCTTTATAAATGAAGAAAGTAAGACCATGTGAATTTAAGTGATAAAGTCAAAGGCCCAAGCAAAGCAAGCATTTAAAGCCTGGCCCTTTGATTCAAATAATTGTGTTTTTTTTTCTCCAGTAACATGAGGATGAACTCTTACTAGTTGTCTCTATTAATTACAGAACACTGAGGTCAAAGGGTTGTTGTGAATTCACAGAATTCCAAAGTTCAGAGTGACCTTGAAAGTCCTTCTAGGCCAACCTGTACCTGAAGGAGAATCTTGTCAAGTGGCTTATCCCACCTCCATTTGAATACTTCCAGTGACCTGGAACTCACTATTTCCTTAGGTCAGCCTATTCCATTTTTGAACAGCCATCCTTGTTAGGACATTTTTCCCTATCTTGAAACAAAATAAACTTTTCTGTAATTTCTACCAATTGGTTCAGTTCTGCCACTTGGGGCCAAAAAGACTAAGTTGGACAAGTCTTCTATATGAAAGCCCTTCAAACATTTGAAGACAGAATAATACCCTCTTCTTTCTTTCCTCCACCCCCTCTTCTCCAGTGTAAACAAGTTCCAGTTTTTCAGTTACTATCTACTGTGGTATAGTTTCCATTCCTCTACCATCCAGGCTAGAAAATAATTTATCCAAGGTCGCACAATGACTCAGTATCTGGTCCCAAGTTCTGATTGAGAGACCCAAAATGCTGCCCTCTGTTGCTCTGTCTACTAATCTATGCCACTTGTTTAGAAACAAAATGAGCCACCACAGAGTCCCAGGCTCAAAATCCTAGAAGAAACCTCACAAGGACCTTTCTATTCAGGTCACAATGGCCTGTTCAGAATTGTAAACTGGATGGTTACCCATAGGAACTGAAGTTGAAACCTTGGTGAAGCAACTTCTCTTCGAAAAAAACAAAATAAAACAAAACAACTCTGGGCTTGTCCTACATTACCCAATCCTACAAGGTAATTATACTGGTCATTAAGAATCAGCATCAAGCTTTAGAAAACAACCAGCAATGACTGACATTTTTCCTTGTAACTGAAAAGGAGGTCAAAACTCATTCCAAAATGAAAAAGGATTTAAAAAAAATCTGACTTCCTACAGCCTTCAGGGTAATGACACAAGATGTTTCCCTAAAGTAAATAAAGATGAATTGACCTTGTCCCCATTTACCAGAAGAGCAGAAAAATGGCTGAATTCTCTCTTTTTTTTTCTGAGAGAATTAAATAGAATGAAAAACAGAAAGATGTTACTAGTCTATATGTTTCTTTTCCTATGGAGTATCTTTGTAATTGCAAATTGAATGACTTTTTCTGTCATCATCCTTTTTGACCTCCCAGAAGCCTTTGACCTGTCAATCATTTTCTTCTGGATATTTTCTCCCCTGCAGATTTTTGTGATGCTCTTCTCTTTTGATTCTCCTCCTGCCTGTTGGAGCACTTCTCCAGTTCCTTTACTGGATATTTTTATCGAGGTCATGCTGACTAACCATCAGAGACTCTGTCTTGGGCCTTGTCTTCTTTGGTTATACTATTGTGCTTGATGATCTCATCAGCCCCCGTGGATTCATTTATTATCTCCATGAAGATGATTTTCACATCCACTTACCCAGACCTTCTCTCTTAAGTTCCAGTCTCCCCATGCCAAACTGCCTCTTGAACATCTCAAACTGTATGTTTCATCTGTGATATTTAAAATGTTTGAGAGACCTAGTTTCTGTGTAATTAATCATTTTATTAATAATGCTAGCATTTTATTAATAAAAGAGGTCAGTGGTACTCCTGAATGCCAAAGACAGTCATGGTGGTGGGCTCACAGCTTATATACCCTTGGAAAAATGGGTGTTCCAGAGGATGGTAATCAACTCTGATTGGTTAACAAGTAATGAGAGAGAATGAATATTACAATGAGGGGCCGGGCCTATTCTAATGAACTTTGATTATGTCATTAACGTCTAAATTACCCCTAATCCAAGAATTTATCCCCACCCAAACATGAGTAGAATACAATGGGCAGGAATTCCCCTTAGATTAGATTCCTTGTGAGGTTGGGTGGGGTCTCATTAAGACTGAAGAGAAAGGTGGTTCAACCTTCAGAGACTGAGCTTTTACAATGAGAACTTTAAAAAAGGGGGGAACTGAGGATCTCCCCAAATCACTGCTTATTAATAATCATTTCTCTTACATAGATACCACAAGCTCACTGTGTCCAAAACAACTCATCCCCCTCCAAAAAAAAATTCCATCCTTCCAGACTAACTCAAAGCCTGGGTATCAGCCTCAACTTTTCACTCTCACTGACCCCAGGTATCCAATCCATTGTCAGATCTCATAATTTCTACTTTTACAACATCTCTTGTACTTATCTATTTCCCCTCCCCCTCCCTCTCACATCACCACCATGTTAGGGCAGACCTTCATGTCACATTTAGACTACTGCAGTAGTCTTTGGGTTGGTCTTCCTGCAACAAATCTTTCCTCACCCTGATCCATCCTCTATCCAGCTGCCAAGGCAATCTTCCTAAAGTGCAAGTCTGATGATGTCACCTTCCTATTCAAATTCCTATGGCTCTTTATTGCCTCCAAGATAAAGTATAAAATCCTCTGGTATTTAAAGCCCTTCAAAACCTGGGCTCTTTGTGCCTTTCCAGTCTTACTCTTTAGTCCCCTCTATGTACTCTGTGACCCAGTAGTAGTGGCCTTCTTGTTTTGTACATGATGTCCCATCTCCCAATTTTGTTTGTTTTTATGGCTGTCCTCCATCCTTGGAATATTTTCCTTCTTCGCCTCCACTTTCTGGCTTCCTTCAAGACTGATCCTCTTGGAGAACTAAGGACAAAAACAGAAACAACGAGACCACTTAAATCTTACCTTCTACAAAAAGTGTTTTTTCACCCCCATCTCCCCCCAAAATGTCTTCCCTCTTGTTTGTGTAGGTGGTTGCATCTTGGTTTCCTCATTAGAATGTGAATTTCTTCTATGCCCAAAGGGTCATAAAAAAGTGCAAACCCTTTGACCCAGCAATACCATTTTGGGGGCTATATCCCAAAGAGATCATAGAAGTGGGAAAAGGACTCGTATGTACAAAAATATTTAGAGCAGCCCTTTTTGTGGTGGTAAAGAATTGGAAGTCACAGGGATGCCCATCAATTGGGGAATGCCTAAACAAGTTGTGGAATATGAATGTAATGGAATACTATTGTGCTATAAGAAATGAGGAGCAGATGGACTTCATAATAATCTGGAGAGACTTATATAAACTGATGCTGAGTGAGGAGAGCAGAACCAGAAGAACTTTTTACACAATTACAGACACATCAGATATATTACAATTAACTTTGATAGACTGGACTCTTCTCAGCAATGCAAGGTTATAAGACAACTCCAAAAGACTCATGATGGAAAGGGATATCCACATCCAGAGAAAGAACTACAGAGTCTCAATGTAGATTGAAGCAAACTGTGCTCTCTCTCTCTTTTGTATTTTGTTTTGTCCATTCTTTCTTGTTGTTCACTCCATTGGTTATAATCCTTCTTTACAACTTGTGTACTAATGTTTAATGTGAAGGTATTTTGTAGAATCTATATTTGATTGCATGTTGGCATGGGGGGAAAGGGGAGAGGAGAGGGAGGGGGAAAAATTCGGAACTCAGGGGATTGTAGAACTGAATGTTGTAAACTAAAAAGTAAATAAATAAATTAAAAAAAAAGAATGTAAAAAAAAATAAAAAAAAATTAAAAAAAAGAATGTGAGTTTCTTGAGGGCAGGAACCATGTTTTTGACCTTTGTATCCCAGCACTTACCACAGTGCCTGGCACATACCGTGGTAACTGCTTAATAAAAGCTTGTTGACTGACTGGTGGTTGGAAGTGCCTAAAAATGTCAAACCAGTTTTCACTAAGTTCTTCAATTTTTTTTCTACCTCAGAAAGCATTCAGCCATGCTCTTTACATGAAGGAGCAACAAAGGTATATAAGCACCAACTGCCTTTCTACACAGAAAAGAATTGATTGGTAAAAAGGAGAGGAATATTTAGTGATTCCCACTGTTTTACAGGATAATCCACATCCTCATTGTGGATCTTAAGGTCTTTCAAAAGCTGACTTCAACCCAGATCTTATCCATGCTTTAAGATTCAGCTCAAGTCCTGTTTCTTCCAAGAAATTTTCTTCCTCATCATCCTAGATCAGAGTTTTCCTCTTCTAGATCTTGATAGCACTAAACTCTTTGTGACACGTAGGCAGCTCTTATCATATAGAGCCCTGAAATATTTCTTTTTCTGTTGTCTCGAACTAATATTTAAATCTTATTATAGAGTGTGCAGAGCCGAGCCCCAGGGTGGCCGGGCCTCCAGCTGGCTGGAGGAACCCCAGAACACCAGCAGCTGTGGCGATTCCAGAATTATCAGCACAGATATGCCTAGGACAAAGTGAGAGGTTAGTGCCCTATGGACTTTGGGACCAGTATTTGGGGAATGCATGGCTTCCTCCCCTGGGGGCAAAAAGCTGCTGAAGAAACAGCTGCACAGAAGCCATTTTGCAGGTTCAGTAGTGGCTCTAGCTCCTGGTCTTCGAACTGTAGGGAGATCCAGCAATCAGTCTGGGGGTTAATCGCTCTTGCTTTAAACTGCCTGGATCTGGATTGTGGTCTGGGGGGGGAAATTTGGGGTGGGTATCCAACTTGCCAGAGTGGGTGGAGGCTTTACAGAGGCCACCCAACTGGCGGAAGCTGTGAAGACCCCACGTTTGGGAGGAAGCTCCCCTGTCTGGTGGCAGAGTCCTACTGTGGCAACAAGCCCCTAAATCAAGTAATTAAGTGGCAACATGCCTAGGCAAATGAAACAAAATAAACAGAAAAGTTCAACATTGAACTCCTATTTTAGGGGCAAAGAGGCTCAAAGCATGGAGGAGGACTGTGAGGTCAGAACTCCTGCCCAAAAGCCCCAAATGAAAATACAAGCTGGCTACAGGCCACAGAGGACCTTAAGAAGCAGATAAGAGAAGTGGGGGAAAATTTGGGAAGAGAAATGAAAAAGATGCAAGAAAAGTATGAAATGACAGTCAACAGCCTGACTGAGGAAAATAACACCTTAAAAAATAGACTAACTCAAATGGCAAAAGAGGCTCAGAAAGGCAATGAGGAGAAGAATGCCTTAAAAAGTCAAATTTGCCAGATGGAAAAGAATCTCAAAAGCTCACTGAGGAGATTCATTCCTTCAGAGTTAGACTGGAGCAAATGGAAGCTAGTGACTTTATGAGAAATCAAGATACTATTAAACAGATCCAAACAAATGAAAGAATAGAAGGCAATGTGAAATATCTCATGGAAAAAACCACTGACCTGGAAAATAGATCCAGGAGAGATAATTTAAAAATTATTGGACTACCTGAAAGCCATGATCAAAGAAAGAACCTAGAAATCATCCTTCAAGAAATTCTCAAGGAAAATTGCCCTGATGTTTTAGATCCAGAGGGCAAAATAGAGGTTGAAAGAATCCACAGATCACCTCCTGAAAAAGATCCCAAAAAGAAAACTCCCAGGAATATTATAGCCAGGTTCCAGAATCCCCAGATCAAGGAGAAAATACCACAAGCAGCCAGGAAGAAACAATTTCAATATTGTGGAAACACAATCAGAATAGCACAGGACCTGGCAACTTCTACACTGAGGGATCGAAGGGCATGGAATATGATATTCCAGAGGGCAAAAGAGCTGGGAATGAACCCAAGGGTCACCTACCCAGCAAAACTGAGTATCTTGTTTCAGGGGAAAATATGGTCATTCAGTGGAATAGAGGACTTTCAAGCATTCTTGATGAAAAAACCAGAGTTGAATAGAAAATTTGACATTCAGACACAAGAAGCAAGAGATGCTTGAGAAGGTAATCAAAGAAAAGAAATCAAAAGGAACTTATCAAAGTTGGACTATTTACATCCCTACATGGAAAAACAATAACTGTGTTTGATGAAACCTTTCTCATTATGAAAATAATTGAGGAAGGGTACATGGCATATGTTCACAGGTATACATGGATAGAGGGCACAGGCTGAATTTGATGGGAAGGGATAATTCTTTTTTTGGAGGGCAATTGTGGGGGTTGGGTGACGTGCCCGGGGTCATGAGGCTGGGCTTTTGTTTGTGTGTTGGGTGTCTGGGGCCGGATCCGGGCTCGGGTCCTTCTGGCTCCTGAGCCGGTGCTCTGCTCGCTGCGCCACCTAGCCGCTCCCAGGAAGGGATGATTCTTAAGGGGTGAAGTCAAGAGGTGAGAGAGGAAAGTGGCAAGAGGAGATGGAGAGAGACAGGGTAGGGTAAACTATCTCATGTAGAAGAGGCAAGGGGAAGTAGTTGCAGGGGAGGGGAAGAACAGGAAGGCAAAAAGGCAAAAGCATATTCTCATTCAAGTTGGCTCAAGGAGAGAATCACATACATACTAAATGGAATATCTTACCCTCACTCACTCTCCTGAGTAGGGGAAAGGGGGATGAGAGGGGGATTGATGGAGGGGAGGGCATTCTGGGGGGAGGGGAGGTTGGAAGTACCCACTATCAAAGAGGGGCAGGATCAAAGTAGGGAATGGGCCAGGTGGGAGGTGAGATGGGCGGGAGGGAAATATAAGCAGTCTTTTACAATATATCTACTAGGGTAATGTTTTGCATAGTTATACATGTACAACACATACTGAATTGCTTATCTTCTCAGAGGGAGTGGGTGACAAGGGAGGAAGGGAATGGATCTGAAAATCGAAGTTTTAAAAAAAAGTGCACTCTGTTGGTGAAGTTCCATGAGCTGATTGCTGAGCCAAGTGAAAATAGGCCATTTTAAGTGGGCACTTAAAACAAGGCCTAAGAAAGATGAATAGCTGTTCCTGTCAATCTCCCCAGGGGCCCAAGATGCTTCCCGGTCAACCTGTAAGGCAGACAGAGAAGCTGGAGCTGCTTCTCTTTTTGCTAGAAGTCATCAATCTCCTCCATAGCCCATAAGAACAAAAGCCAAGATGAGTGGGTTGAGATGTTGTTGGAAAGCAAATATGGTATATGCATGGGCCAAGATCTGGAGCTGGGAACACTTAAAGATGCCCAAGGCAGGGAGGTCAAGGTGAATGCAGAGGAAGGTGATTAGTAGTTAGTATCCAGGGCTGACTATATGTCTTGGAGTAAAAGCCATGGGTCTGACCATGTGAAATCTGAGGACATCTTAAGATCCCACATTTCTCCTAGAACTTTAGGGCCCCACACAGGTACAATTGGGTGGATTATAGCTTCTCAGACTTCATCTTGTTGGGGGATGTCCATTCCTAGGAGTAGTTCTGTCTAGAAACTGATCTCATGCTAAAGAGATGTCTCAGAGGTATTGATGCTCTAGAATGGGAATTCTTGATCTGAGATCTGTGAAATTAAAAAAATATATATTTTGGTAACTATTTCAATGTAGTCAGCTTTCTTTGCAATTATATATATATTATTTTCTCCATTTAAAACATTATTTTTGAGAAGAGGACCATGGGCTTCAATAGATTGCCAAAGGTTACCATGACACAAAAAAGGTTAAGAAGCCCTATTCTAGAAGGCCCACAGGAGAGGATTTAGAAGATCCAAACTAGAAGAATCTAGTTTGACAGCTCTGGGAAAACCAATTTCTTGCTTTTTCTTTTGTTATTTCACCTCTAATCGGTCAATAAGCATTTATTAAATGACTACTGTGTACCAGGTACTGCATTAAGTGCTGGGAACATAAAGAGAGGAATGAAAAAAAAATAAATCTTATTATAGCTAAGTGTAACATACACCTGTAATCCCTCTACTATTTGGGCTGAGGCTGATGGATCACTTGAGCTCAGAAGTTCAAGCAGCCACCTACCTAAGCAGCCATATTTTCACTATTTCGTACTAGTATGTGGAACCCCCAGGAATGGTGACCAGCAGGTTGCCTAAGGAGAGGTGTACAAACCCAGGGTGGAAATAGAGCAGGTCAAAGTTGCTGTGCTGATCAGAATAGGGTTAGGTCCATGAGTGGCCCCTGCACTTCCAGTTTGGGCAAGATAGGGAGACCTAATCTTTTTTTTTCTTTTTGGAGAGGGGGAGGGCAGGGCAATTGGGGTTAAGTGACTTGCCCAAGGTCACATGGCTAGTAAGTGTTAAGTGTCTGAGGCTGGATTTGATCTCAGGTCCTCCTGACTCTAGGGCCAGTGCTCTACTCACTGTGACACCTAGCTGCCCCGAGACCTAATCTTAAAAAAAAGCAAAAAACTCATTATATCGTTCATTAACTATTTCATGTGTCTGTCTTTTGTCTTTCCAACTAATCTGTTGGATCTGTGAGGGAAGAAAGAACCTGCAACACCTAGAACAGAACCTTGAACATAGTAGATTTGATTAATTTGTATTTTGATAACCCTATGTTCCATTGGGGTGCTTTCTGTGCTTGTGAGAGATTTTAAGATGAGAATCCTTGATTCTTTTTTTTGCAGGAGGAGAAGTCGTTTTTAATTTTCCATTTAACTTTGATTCAAGACCTGTACCAGCACAAATTCATACCATTGTATATATAGTTAGGGCTTGTCTTTGCTCTTAGAGTTTAGTGTAACAACCCACTGCTGTGGCTAGGTGGCAGCCTTTCTTTATACAAAAGCAAATTTACAAACTGGAATATTTTGGTGAACTGCTTTTGTGTAAACTAACAAGAACTCGTTACCCTGGAACACATTAAAATCGAGACTGAGCTTTGACAAAAAGAGCCCAATACAGACATCAAATTAGATACCATATACACAGTACTTTACTAACCTTAGAGAGCTATATAAATGCTAACTTTGATGATGGTTATGATGATGTTGAAGAATTCTATCCCAAACACTTCTTCTCTTCCTTCAGAGTTCATGATTTTCTTGGTGTATTTCTCCACTGATACTATCACCATCACCATCCGTCCTGTCTTCCTGAGTTGCTGTGGTAGAAAAAAATGATCACCTGGTTGCCAGCCTTCTGGCGATGAGTATTCCATTATACAGTAAGATAAATTTTGCACCATATGGTGTTTTATACAGTTGTCCAAAAAAAGAGCAATCAGCAAAACATTACATGTCTAGAATTCCGAATGCAGTCTGACAGTGAACATGCAATTAACTATCCCAGAAGTGAATCAGAAAGCAAATGCATTCTATTCTGGTTGGCTCAGTTGTATAGTCAATAGCTTTATAAATAAAGTGGCCTCTCTTAGGAGAATATTCTATGATGCTGGAAACCTAATTATGGTATTTGAAAGGACTTAAAATCCTTTAAAATCTGTGGGGCTCAGGAAGATTGGATGTGTGAATCTTGCTTAATGATCACCTTGGACCCTCCCTACATGTCCACTTCCTCAGTGAGTCACCCAGTTATAATGAATCCTCAGAGCAGGCCTGGACAACTTGAAGCCGGCCTTCGGGACAATTGTGGCTGGCAAACTGCATGCCAAAGAATTTTGGATGGCTGGATTTTGGGTCGCAGGTTGTACAGGCCTGCCTTAGAGAGCAGGATGAGGGTACGTCTGGCTTCTTCTTTCCATTGCGATGGAATTTGTTGTTAGGATTGTATTCCTTTGTTGTTAGGGTAATAAGCAACATTTCTATTATAAGTATCCATTTCCATAGAAATGAAAATTGGCTTTTGTCATCATTTGATAATAACAGTCATCAAAATAAAACATAAATGAGTGACTTGGCTACCTTCTTAATCTTCCTTTGCTGGAAATAACTTTGCTTAAGAAGACTGCTGAAAGTAGTTTTGCTTTCTCTGAAATGACCAAATGGATTTTCTAATTCTTGCCTGTGTAAACACAAGCCTGGTCATTTTCCCCCCTTAATCAAATTCTATCAATTTTGAATCTACAATGCAGGGTAGTGTAGTTCAATGGAAAGGGTTCTGGCTTAAGAGAAATTTGCCATTTTATAATGAGAGTCTTTGACTAGATGACCTCAAATATCCCTTCTTTTTCTAAATGACCTTATCAAATTAGAATTTTTTAAAAAAAGAATTGGGGTGGCTAGGTGGTGCAGTAAATAGAACACTGACCCTGGAGTCAGGAGGACCTGAGTTCAAATCCAGCCTCAGACACTTAACACTTACTAGCTGTGTGACCTTGGGCAAGTTACTTAACCCTAATTGCCCTGCCTTCTCCCCTCCAAAAAGAAAAAAAAAGAATTGAGAAAGATTTAAAGACTAGTCCAAACTCCTCATTTTATACTTGAATAAACCAAGGTCCAAAATCATGAAGTAATTCATTCAAGGTCATACTAAAATTGGATATTAATGGGAAACCAGAAGTTGATAAAGGAACACATAAATTGTAAGTCACAGAAAGGATGAGAAGGGAACATCTTGTAGAGACCAGACATCTTGAAATAGGGCAATGATCACAAATACCTTAATATGGTTATGGCCTTGATCACAACACTAGTTAGTGTTTAAAGAGAAAGAAAACTCCATGATGTGATTTACAGAATTACAGACTCTCAGCATTTGAAGGGGGATTCAAAGTGTATTTCATCCAACCTATAACTGAACAAGAATCTCCTCTAAAACACATTGGACGAGTCCTCTTGAAGACCTCCAGTGAGGGAACTTTGAGGACCTCCAGAAGCAATCTATTCCATTGTTAGGAAGCTATAACTAGATTTGGGACATCATCCCAGGGTGGAAAACTTAGATGGTATCAACAGCACAGTCCTTGTGTATGCTTCCTACCCTAATCCCTGCTATGCTCACAGATTCCCCTAGCAATAGGTAGTCCTTCAGTAGTAAAGAAACCTTATGGTCTCCTAGAGTAAGCTTCCTTCCCCTTCCCATACCCCATAAGATGCCCCTCCCCAACAATTTTCATCCATTGATCTGGGACCAAGTAAAACAAATCTGTTCCCTTTTTCATAAGACAGCTTTTAAAGTACTTGAAGACAGTTATCATTTTGCCGCATTTTCTCTTTTCCAAACATCTCCATTTTCTTCAAGTGATTCTTTCATGATATAGTCTCAAGAACCTTTTCCCTTCCTAGTTATCCTCTGGTCATTTTCCATTTTTATCAATATCCTTCCTAAAAGGAGGTAATTTTAGTGGATAGAATACTACACCTGGAGTCAGAAAGGCCTGAATCCAGCTTCAGATGCTTGCTAGCTATGTGACCCTGGACAAGTTGTTCAATGTCTTTATGTCTATCGATCTTGGTTTCCCCATCTGGAAAATGGAGGTAATAACAGTTCCTTTCTCCCAGGGTTGTTGTAAGGGTAAAATGAGTTAATATTTGAAAAGCACTTTACAAATCTTAAATCACTATGTAAATGTTAACTGTTACTATTGTCATTTTTGTGTTATTATTAAGTATGGTGCCTGTAATTGACCACAATGCTCCCCAGATGTCATCCTAGCAAAGTACATCAGGACTACTACTTCGTCAACTACTTTAATGCAGCTTTTCTTAGTAACTGATCTAGTGATAGAATTCACTTCTCCTAACTCCTAGTCCCAGACCTCTTTTTTGACTATGTCATACTATATATACAACATCTTAATTGTATAATTAATTGTAAATGTAATAATTAATTGTATAATTTCTCCTTTTTTTCTTTTCTTTTCTTTCTTTCTTTTTTATTTTATTTTTTGCTTTTCAGAGGGGGAAGGCAGGGCAATTGGGGTTAAGTGACTTGCCCAAGGTCACACGGCTAGTAAATGTTACATGTCTGAGGCCAGATTTGAACTCAGATCCTCCTGACTTCAGAGCCAGTGCTCTACTCACCGCACCACCTAGCTGCCCCAGTTGTATAATTTCTTTGGAGTATTTGATTTTGCATTTCATTAATTCAGCCTGGATATTAGATTCATTCATTCAGCATTTAAAAGTGCCAACTGTGTGTAAAGTACTGTTGTGGGCATTGAAGGATGTTACAACATTTAGCTAACGTGCTCCCTGATCTCATAGAATTGATAGTATAGGCAGAGGAGCAAGATACCAATACAGGTAACTAGAGTACAAAATATTAAATAATAATTATAGTAGATACTTGTCAATCTAAGCGTTGCATGAGGTCCAAGAGGGAAAATTGTCATCAACCCAAGTTGAGGTGGGTTAAGGAAAGATTTATGGAGGAGACAGAATTTGAATTGGGCTTTAATGGATGGGCAGAAATTCAGCAGGTCAAAGTGCGGCTGCATGTGGAGAAGGGAATTCCAGGCATAGGGAAGAGCCTTGAAGTACATTGGTCCAAGACCATGAAGGGCCTTGAATCATCAAAGGAATCATGAAACCACAGAATTTCAAAGTTGGAAGGGATCACAAAAGCCATCTAGACCACCTCTATGTTATGAATTTGAGAAAAAAGGTGCATGGAAGTACAACAGACAGAAGTGAAATCAGAATAAAGAACAAGTTGCTTTCTCATGAAGTTTAAAATGAAAGGGAGGAGGGGAGGTACATTGAGCTTCAAGCATTTGAGAGAAGAGCTTGTTGTATTCTTGGTCTTTGTATCCAGTGCCCAGGATAGTGCCTGGCACAGAATCGCTTCAATAAATGCTTGTTAATTGATTGGTGGTTATTGGATGAGATAGAAGAATAAAGGGAAGGCTGTTCTAGAAGTAGATGGATTTGAACATGTTTTTGTCACCAGAGAAGAGGGGACCAGTGGAAAAGGAAGGATTGCAGATTTCATGAGTTGAGGACTGGTAGGGGGTGATGTAAGGAAGGACGTCTGATAGAATTTGGGTCTTGCAGGGTCTGCTTAATTCCACTTTGAGTGTGTGATTGGTTTAACAAGTAGGTTGAATGAAGAGATGAGGCAGGTTTGGAAGGAGAAGCTGCATTCAGAAGCATAATTTGACCCTTGAAGAGTGTTCTCAGGTTCCAGCAGGGTGCCAGCTCCTACCACAAGCAAACTCTGATTTCCCTACTTTTCCTTTCGAATGTTCCATCTAACAAGAGTTAGGGAATTTTGATAGCTAATGGCTCTAGCTTGAGTCCATGGGAGTTAGAGGCTGCATAGAAAAGGACATTGAAGTTAGAACATGTGAATTCTAGTGTCAGCTTTGCTATTTATTTACTATGTAACCTTAAGTATGTTGCTTCACTTTCTGGACCTCCCTTTCCTCATCTATTAAATAAATATAGATGAACTCTAAGATCCTTTCCAGGTTCATGAATCTAGAAACAGGCTAGAGTTTATGGGGAATTGCTCTCTAGAAGCTCCAGCTGTTACTGTTGACCTTTGGACTTTAAGAATCACTGTTCCAAAAAAGTACTGATTGGGGACCTGATAATTCTCCCCCCGCCCAAAATATTTGAAAGGCTGCCATGTGACTAAGGCTTTTTTTTTTTTTTTTTGCAGTTGTTCCAGAGGGCAGAATTAGGAACAATGTAGGAATTTTTAAAGAAGGCAATTAAAAAAATCAATCCAAATAAGAAGTCATTGGGGTAATAAACAGTATGGTAGAGTGGAAAGAGCACTGAACCTAGAATTAGGAAGAATAAAATTCAAATGCTGACTCAGATACCTACTATCTATGTGATTCTGGGTAAGTCACTTAATCCCTTTCTGTCTCATCTGTAAAAGGAGGGTAGTAATGGAACTTTTCTCCCAGAATTATGAGGAGAAAATGAGACAAGGTTATCCTTTCCACATCTTCAGAGGTTAGGGGCGTGATACCAAGCTCTATAAAATCTGCCTAAAACTTTTTGGACCTTGTACGAGAGAGGAAATCTGAATTTCTTCTTTTTCTTTTATGGGGTATTTATAATACTTTATTGTAAAATTTGGGTTAAGTATTTGGCTATAGGCTCTGTGTTGTCTGTTGGCTTTTGAGAGTATTGTCTGCGACTTCCACAAAGCTTCCTCAAAATTCCCATTGATTTCTTATGCCAACACGAGATATATCCAAACCTCAATGGGGAAAGTCAGGATGTGAAAGGGATAACTGCATTTGTTAAGTGCTTTACAAGTCTTAAAGCATTATATATAAATGCTAACTTTATTCTGCCTATTTCACGGGATTGTTGCAAGTGTAAGCACTGATTCTGTTCAACTCTGGAATCCATTGCTATACATATTCAGCTTGAGCACATTTTGTTTTAATTTGAAATAATAATTATGCAGATGTTTCCAAAGTCAGAATCTAGTGCCTTCTCTACCATCAGACCAGTCAGAAATCATAAATCAAATAACAATTATCTAATTGAGACAGACTATCAAAATAAATAAGAAGAGGAGAAAAAAGATCAAGCATTCAAATTGTTCTCAGTCTCTGTACACAAAATGGGTATAACGATAATCCCAAGCTGGAGGTGAAAGGAAAACTCCTGGACAAATCATTCTTCAGGGGTGAGGGAAGTTTGAATTGAGGTAGAACACATTTCATAGCCCTTTCTCCTGGAGACTCGCTATGCCTTCCTAGTTCTCAGCTCTCTCTCACATGCTCTTAGAATGGTCCCAGAATTCTTGATACTCCCATCATACTCAGTATCTGTCATCTGCTCTTGCATTAATTTTATGGTTCTTTTGTAAGATTGTCCAGGGACAACCTGTTAGAGGGTTAGCTTCCACTTTTTCAACTCTTTTGTTAGGCTGCATGAAGCTGACAGATAAAAGGGTTGTTTAAGCAGCTGTCTGGTCTTTTCTTACCCATCATCCCTCCTCAGAAAAAAGTCCCCAGTCCTAACTTCTGACTGGATTAGGGTCAGTAAATGCCTTTCACTCCTTCCTTGCTCTGGCATGCTGGACAAGAGGACCTTATTTAAAACTCTCCCTTTGAGAGTGAACTGTGCAAAATGGACAAGTCTCTTCATTTCTCTGAACATCAGGTTTCTTCTATGCAAAATGGTGTTTACTTCCGAAGGTCGTCATGAAGCTCAAATGAGATAATGTGTGTGAGGCACTTTGAAAATTTTAAAGCATTCTATACATTTTACTGTTTTCAGTCTGTCCATTTCTTCTGCTCTTCAGCTTTGGCTTACACTTATTCCAGAATCTCTTTGGCATCACCCAGGAACTATTCCTTTGGGTTCAGGAGGTGTGGCTGAGGAATAGTTGGATTTGTCCAGGAACAGCTGACCTATTCTGTTGCTGCTTCTTCGATTTATTCAGCTTAGATCCTTGCTACACTTGCTTTGACCTAGGAAGCAAGGCTGATTGAAGCCCCTGGCTTTAGTGGGGAATATGCTTTCTGGGAGTCAGTTGCAGGAAATATGAACACCAAAGTATGTTTGTGACTGACTGGCTTCTCTTTGTCCACCTTAGCCTGCTCTCCAGCTTTCCTTTTAACGGCAAGTCCTAGAGTATAGCTCATGTGTATATAAACTGGTCAGGAATTCAGCAGTACTCCTTTAATGAAATATTAAAGGGCCAGAGAATACCCAGGGCAAGGCAAGTTCAGACATCATCAAAGCCAGAATATTGACAATATTAATAGAAGGCTAATCTTGATAAAAGAATCTCCTAAGCTGGTCTTGCTATGGTGAATAAACTTAGAACTGGAAAGACCCTCAAGACCTTCACTCAGAGCTGGGAAGGTGTCATTTCCATTTTATATACATGAGACAAATGGTACCCAGGGAACTAGAGCTAGTAACTGGTAATGAGGTTAGAACTTTGGTTCTCCTTCCTAGTCCACTGCCACTGCCCAGTCTCCCACTTTAAAATATTCCATTTCCGACAAACTTCAGTTATATATTTCACTTGCCTGATCCACATGGAAAAGTCTGAAGTGAGCAAAAGGCTAATGGAAGTCGAAGAGAAGAAAAAGTGTGATGTGATATAAATGTATAGTTTGTCACCGATAGAAGATTTTCCACACTATTATGCATGGGCATTTTTGCACCGTTCAACCCAACTACACATTTAGATAAAAACAACTCCAAAAAAATCAATTATTATTGGATATTCACTCATTAATTAAAGTTGTTTTCAAATCCTGAACCTCTAATTTTAGGAGCCTCCTTTTTTAGCCATGGTCAAAGGGTCTTGACTGAGACAAGACTGATGGACCTCCATAGAAAGAAAAGCATAGAAGAAAATGGTGGAAAGGATATCTGGCATGGGGTACCATACTGAGGAGCAGATACTCTAGTGTCCTCTGGGTCATTCTGATCCTTCTGAAACCATAGAGGAGACTATTAGAAAGTAGACAGTTAAAGTTGTCCCAGAGCACTGGAGATCAAAAGGGATTTTAGATTTGCAAAGATAATATGATAAAACATAGGAAGTAAAAAAAAAAAGACCTTTGCCAATTTGGAGCCTTGTTTGACAATCATTGACATAGGACTGTCAATAAGTAGGAGGGTTTAATTATCCATAGATATACAAGTCTTCTGTTTATCAAAGTATTTTTCCTAAAGTTCTAGAATTTTGCTCCATTCCATAGCATGGGGCTCCCAAGGTTCTTTATGGTTTCCTTCGACATCAGAAGCAGAGAGGCAGTTTTCAGTTCAATATGTAGAAGAAACTCCTAATAATTAGAACTGTTGGGACTAGAACAAATGGAATTTGCTGCCTTTTATAGTAGTGAGCTCTCTGTCACTGGAAGTCAAAGGATCCTAGAATTTTAGTTCTGGAAGGGACCTTAGAGATAATCTATGTAAACTCTCTCATTTTATAGATGAGGAAACTCAGGCCCAGATAGTTTAAATGAAAGGTCCCAAAGATAATACCAAACTCAAGATTTGAACCCGAGTTCTTAAACTTCAAGTTCAATTTTTTTTTATTCCACAATCCTGGTCTCCAAACAGAGGTTAAATGACCACTCTTATGTTGTGTATGTGTAGGATAGTATTAGGAGGATTCAACTTTCAATTCCATAAACATTTATTGGACACTGAATATTTGCAGAGCACAATGCTAGTTTGAAGGGTGGAGGAAAAGAAGGGAGCCCCAAAGCTTAAATAAGACATGTTTCTGTTTTGATAGAATTTAAAATCTGGTAGGATACACACGTATACAACTATAAAACAAAATGGAGCATCATAAGTACATAAAAGATTGACAAGTATTTTTAAAATTTAGATGATTTAAAATGTTTTTATCTTAAAAATATTTTTTTTTATTTAAATGTAAAAAGTTTTCAGCATTCATTTAAAAAAATTTGAGTTCCAAATTCTCTCTCTTTCTCTCTCTCCATTTACCCATCTCTTCCCTCCCTCACTGAGAAAGCAAGCAATTTGATATGTTATGTATGTTCAGTCATGCAAAACATTTCCATGTTAGTCATGTTGTAAAAGAAAACACAGACCAAAAAAAAAAGCACCCAAGAAAAAAAAGAAAGTAAAAAAGTATGCTTCAATCTGTATTTAGACTCTATCAGTTGTTTTTCTGGAGGCAGATAGCATTTTTTATCATAAGTCCTTCAGAATTGTCTTAGATCATTGTATTGCTGAGAATAGCTAAGTTATTAACAGTTGATCATATTTCAGTATTGCTGTTACTGTGTACAATTCTCCTATTTCTGCTCATGTCACTTTACATCTGTTCATGTAAGTCCTTCCAGATTTTTTTGAAAGCATCCTGCTCTTCATTTCTTCTATCATAATAGTATTCCATCACAGTCATTTACCACAACTTGTTCAGCCATTCCTCAATTGATGGGCATCACCTCAATTTCCAATTCTTTGCCATTACAAAAAGAACTGCTATAAATATTTTTGTACATGTAGGTACTTTCCCTTTTTGTTTTGTTTTGTTTTGATCTCTTTGGGATACAGACCTAGTAGTAGCATTTCTGGGTCAAAGGGTATGCATGATTTCATAGCCCTTTGGGCATAGTTCCAAATTATTCTTCAGAATGGTTGGATCAGTTCATGACTTCATCAATAGCACATTTTTCCCACATCCCCTTCAAATATATCATTTTCCTTTTCTGTCATATTACTGATTTAATAGGTATAAGGTGGTACCTCAGAGTTATTTTAATTTTCATTTCTCTAATTAATAGTAATTTAGAGCATTTTTTATATGATTGTAGATAGTTTTGATTTCTTCATCTGACAATTCTGTTCATATCTTTTAACCATTTATCAGTTGGGGAATGACTTGTATTCTTATAAATTTTATTCAGTTCTCTATGTATTTGAGAAATGAGGCGTTTAACAGAGACACTTATAAAATTTTTTTTCCATAGTTATGATTACTAATTGTATGTTTCCCTCCATTCTATTTTCTCCTGTTTATTCTTCTTTCTCTGCCTTCTTTCACCCTATCCCACCTCAAAAGTGTTTTACTTCTAACCACTGCCTTCCACAATCTTCAGTCCCTTCTCTTAATACCTCCCCCCACCTTCTCTTATCCCCTTCCCCATTGACTTCCTTGTAGTGAAAGATTTCTATAGCTAACTGAATGTGTACGTTACCTCCTTTTTGAGCCAATTCTGATAGAAGTAAGATTCAAGTATTGTCTTTTCCTCCACTGTAAAAACTCTTTCTTACCCTTTTTATGTGAGATAATTTATCCCATTCTACCTCTCCCTTCCCCCAGTACATTCCTCTTTCTTAACCCTTAATTTTTTTTATTTTTAGATATAACCAACTCACCTGTGCCCTATCTCAATGTATACTCCCAACGCCCTAATATTGATAAAGTTCTTAGGAGTTACCAGTATAATCTTCTCATAGAGAAAAACAAACAGTTTAACTTTATTGATTTCTTTATGCTTTCTCTTTTCTGTTTACCTTTTTATGTTTCTCTTGAATTGTCTATTTGAAAATCAAATTTTCTGTTCATCTCTGGTCTTTTCATCAGGAATGCTTGAAAGTCCTCTATTTCATTAAATATCCATTTTTCCCCCTTGAAGGATAATATTCAGCTTTTCTGGGTAGGTGATTTTTGGTTGTATTTCTAGTTCCTTTTGCTCTCCAGAATATCATATTCCAGGCCCTTCAATTCTTAATGCATAAGCTTCTAAATCCTGTGTTTTCCTGAGTATGGCTACACATTGTTTTATTTTTCTGACTATTTATAGTATTTTCTGACTATTTATAGTATTTTCTCCTTGACCTGGGAGTTCTGGAATTTGACTGTAATATTCCTGGGGTTTTCATTTTGGGATCTCTTTCAGGATGTGATCAGTGAATTCTTTCAATTTCTATTTTACTCTCTGGTCCTAGGACACCAGGGCAGTTTTTTCCTAGTAATTTCTTGAAAGGTGATGTCTAGGCTCTTTTTATGTGATGATTACTTTCCATTAGTCCAATAATTATTAAATGAACTCTCCTCCATCTATTTTCCAGATCTGTTGTTTTTCTGATGAGATATCTCACATTTTCTTCTTTTTTTTCATTTTTTGACTTTGTGTTATTATTTCTTGGTGTCTCATGGAATCATTAGCTTCTACTTGCCCAATTCTAATTTTGAAGGAATTATTTTCTTCAGTGAACTTTTGTACCTCTTTTTCCATTTGGCCAATTTTGCTCTTTTAGGGGTTCTTCAGCAAATTTTTCTTTCACATTTTTCTTCTGGGCTTTGGATTTAGCTGTTTTAACTTTGTTGTTTTCTGAGTTTATGTTTTGATCTTTGCTGTCACCATAGTAAATTTCAATGACGAGGTTTTTTTTTATTGCTTGATTCCTTTTCCAGCCTGTTTTTTTACTTTTAACTTTATGTTAAAGTTGGGCTCTGCTCCTAGGGTAGAAGAAGCATTGTCCCAAAGCCTCAGGTTTTTTGTGCTGCTGTTTCCAGAACTAGTTCTTGGTATCTGTAAGTTTTCATTTCTTGCAATGTGATATGATCTAAGGAGAGGTGTGATCATTGCTTGCCTGGCCTGTGCTCTGGACTTTGAGTGACCACAAGTACTCTTTTCTGCCCTGGAACTGTGTTCAGGATCCATGCTACCTTGCAACTTCATGCTCTGTGTGCTAGTGATCCTTCTTATCTTGGGACTGTGACAAGGAACTAGTTTTGCTGAGGTAAGAGTCCTCTACTCAGTGCCAACAAATGGTCCCCTGTAATCTTCTTCTGAGAGCTCTGAAAGCAGCTGTTGCTGCTGCCAATTCAGTTCCCCCAAGACCTGATACTGGCTTCCTGGGTTGGTCTTTGCTGGCCTGCATTCTATTTTAACACTGGTGAGACAGACCTTTCGTGCTTTCTTTCTAAGTTTTCATGAGCTGGAAAATCGTTTCAACCCAAACTTTTGTTGGTTTTGCTGCTCCAGAATTCATTTTGAAGAGTTATTTTAATTATTTGGAGGGGAATTGGGGAGAGTTCAATAGAGTTCCTGCTTTCACTCTATCATCTTCCAAAGTGTTTATAAGTGTTTGTTATATGAATAAATGAGTAAATGCAGAATGAGAAGAAGGAAAGGTCATTTAGAACATAGGCATCAGGTAAGACTTCTTGGAATGGGTCATTTGACTTGGGCCTTAAAGGATTTACGGGATTTCAAAAGACATAATTATAGACATAGGGGAAGAGCATCACTAATAGAAGAGAATCTGGACCTGTGATCTCACTGGTATAGGGTATTCTGGGGTGAGGACACTCCTTACAATGCAGACCAGCAACCGTCTGTAATTTATAGTGTCACAGAGCTTCCTAACATACTGAGAAGTTATGATGTGCTTAGTTAGGTCACACAAGTGTCTGTTAGAGGCAGGACTTCAACCCAGGTCTTCCACTTCCAGGCCAATTCTCTATGTCACTGGCTAATGGAGTTAATAAAGGTTGGTGATACAGAAAGTTCTCTGACGTATCTAAATATGTGAATAATTTAGTGTGGCATAAGCAGAGAATATATGAAAGGGAGTAGTGTAATAGATAAGGTATGTGACAAGGCTTTGAATATACGGCTAAAATACTGGTTTTGTGAATCACCTCCGAGGTTCTTGTTTGATTCATTCAGTTTTAATTTCAAAAGCTTTTTAACTTAATCTCCATACACTTGATACTCCAGTAAAACTGAACTGCTGTCTGCCCCCAACACCACATTACCCTCTGCTCTCTGGGAGTCTTTGTAATGTACTTCCTCACCTTTTGTATTCCCACATTTCTTTTACTCCAGATGTTGCCTCTTTCCTGAAGCCTTCTCTGACTGCTTTTCAGATAGGTAAATCTTCCACTTGGCACTTTATTTTGTACCCTTCCAAAGCTCTTTTCACATAAATTCTCTTCAGGGCAGGGACAGTTTCTACTCTTTCTTTGTTTCTCTCTAGAGTGTGGAAGTATCTGGCAGATGCAAAGTCATTAATAAATTCTTGTTGATTGATTGTATCTTAGTTATCTGTGTTTCATTTCTATTACTAGACTCAATGAAAATAGAGACCATCTTATTTGAATTTTGTATTCCCTCAGCGCCAGGTGAAGTCCTCTGTACATGGTAGGAGAATTTAGAAATATTTGTCAAAGGAGTGAATGAACAAAGTAATAAATTGGATTGTAAAGAGGTACTTATTTGTAGAACTAATTCAGGCTGCTTGGAGGCATTAAAACGAGTATATAACCTGCGTCACAGAAACACTAGGCTAGTTCTTTAAAATGACCGTGGGCGTTTTTTTTTTTTTTTGCCAGGCCCGTGCTGCTAAAGAATCCAGTGCAAAAAGTGAGAATCGTAATTCAGCCAAGAAGTTTCAATGGCAGCGGCCGCAGGTCCACTAAGTTCTCCTTGCGCCACAAGGTGGCGCTGGGAGGCCAAGCCTGGTCGCGCCACAGACGCTGCAGGTTATGAGTTCAGTTTAGAAAGGAGCCGAGTTGGCTCCCCGGGTGGGAGTCACGTTAACAACCAGTGAGAACGGAAAACGCCGGCAATTCTCGGCCCAGCCAGACTAGAGATAGCCGCGGGCCTGTCACCTTTCTCACGGACGTATTTATAGACCTTTTTTTTCCCTTCCCTTCTTTCTTCTTTCCATCGAGCATCAACACAGTGACCGGAAGCAAAGTACTGCGCGCTTTTTGCCAGCCGAGCGCCACGGAGAGCCGAGAGCGATCTGCAATAGGGGTGTGTGTGTGTGTGTGTGTGTGTGTGTGTGTGTGTGTGTGTGTGTGTGTGTGTGTGTGTGTGTGATCTGCTATTGTGTGTGTGTGTGTGTGTGTGTGTGCCGAGAGCGATCTGCAATAGGGGTGTGTGTGTGTGTGTGTGTGTGTGTGTGTGTGTGTGTGTGTGTGTGAAAACATCTGAAAAAATAATTAGGCGGCATCTTGCGCAGAGTCCAGGACGGCTGGGCTGGCTGCCTGGTTTCCCAGCCAGGTTTACTGGATCGCCTCTTCCACGGTCTGGAGGGGTCGGTCGCACGCACAGTTGGTTTGCAGTACTATTAAGAGCCGGAGATCTGGGGGATGGGGAGTGGAATGCAGCGCCTTCCTTCCTTCCTTCTCTGTAGACACCTGCATTTCCCACTGTACAGCTCTCTCCAGACCCTTCGTATCCAGTGGGAAATGAAAAACTGAAAGCCCAAATTCGAGAGCCACCCAAAGTCCAACGTTTCACACGCACGATTTAATAAATGTTAGCTGGTACGGTTTGACCTTCCTCCCACCCCAAAGAAACTTCAAGTGCTGGAACATAGTTTGCAAACGGCTTTTGGCAAAGGCTGATGGGGTTTGGCCTGTGAGCGTATTTGGTTAACTCCGCTTCCCCACCTTTCAACGGCCCCTGCTTCTCTCATCAGATCTCAAAATGAGAAAAGCAGGGACGTGAAAAAAGTTCTGCACTGTTTGGAAGGGGCGTTGGGAAGCGACGTGGTGGGGGGAGAGAGAGTAGGAGAGGGAATGGGAGACAGAGAGACAGAGAGAGCAAGCGAGCAGTTTTGTGATTTAAAAAGAGAGCTAGGAATCATTTTTATTTGCCTAGCACCTCTGCCTTTTTCCCCTTCTCCCTTCTTTTCCCCTCTTCCCCCTTCTCTCCCTTCTCTCCCCCTCCTTCCCCTCCTCTCCCTCCACTCCCACCCCTTCTCCTCCGTATAGACTTTGTAGCTTGGTGTCGATTGCACTCCTTAGAAATCACAGAAGCAGTATTCGATGAGGGGGAATCTCCTCCCCGTGACACATACACATACAAACACATCAAACACCATCACACACACACGCTCTAGGTACAGGAGAAATCAGCAGTCAGAGCAGGGATGGGGAGAGGGGAGGAGGGGCACAGAAAAGGAGGGAAGGGAAGGAAGGCGGACTACAAATCCCAGGATCCCCTATCCCCTCCAGCACTGTGGAATGAACAAACTCCTAGGATGGCGCCTGCGCATTGCTGCGGAACTCACCACCACACCCCCGGGAGGGACAGAGTGGAGGCAGACGCATCTGAAACATTAAACCATCAGAGAGCCGGAGGGGAGGAGAATGGAGTGACCGAGAAATACGGAGGGTGGGGGGTGGGGGGGGAAATTGTTGAGGGAGGGGGGGAGGGGGGAAAACAGAGGGAGGAAGAAGCCGCGGCTCTTCTTTATAGAGGAGAAAAACTCAAAGGGATAAAAAGGAATCATGCGGTAGGCAAAGAAGGCTTCCCATTCTCAGCAGCACCTTTAGAAATTGACATCCCACTGCCGAGCTGCTACCTTGCAAAGACTGCTTCTGTCAATGGAGCTGGAAAACATTGTTGCCAACACTGTCTTGCTAAAAGCCAGGGAAGGTAAGACCGAGAGGGCTGGTGCATCCCCGTCGCATTCATTGGTTTACGATGAACTGAGTGAGATAAAATGTGTGTATGTGTAAAAGATGCCCGCATTTCGTAGGTTTCTACCGGGGCATCTTAATTCAGCACTGCAAATGCTTCATATGTATAGGCGGGTTTTGGCTTTGACCAAAGAAATTTGACTCATCGATGAGGAAGAAATGCAGAGGTTGCAGGTTGAATAAAATATTCACCAGTTTTCAACTCGAATCCTGACGACCCGGCTCTTTCAGTAGCTATATAAAGGTCAGATGGAGATGCATTCATTCAAGCAGAGGTTAGCAAATGTGAGGATAAAATAGCATTTACTTTGCATGGTGTGTGTGTGTGTGTGTGTGTGTGTAGGAGAGCTGTGTGTGTGAGTAGATAGTGTGTAAGGGAGTATGAGCAAAAAGCTAGTTTTTGCACGGGAAGAGCAAGGTTAGTGGTGTAAATCATCCATTGTTAATATTTCTTAAGAAAATCCAGTTCGGTGAAGGAAAACCATGTAAGTGCAAACTGAGATGCTCAATAATTAGCTTGTGCACAGAATGCTGAAAGGGCGGTAGATCACATTGCTTGAAAAAGAATAGAGATTTAGAAGATGCTTGTATTTAAAAAAACAAAACAAAACGCTAAACTATTTGTTTTTTGGCTCAGTTGTGGAAAGAAGAATGAGTGTTCGGTAGGTGTTATTTGTTTGGGAGAAGTGAATGTTATTAGACTTATTAGAGTTAGTGTGCCTAGACATATTGTATAAAGTGAGTGGGTGAGATCCCCAGGCAATATATACATATGACCAAATACCTTGACTATCCTTTTATAAGAAAAAAATGTAACATATCTTCAAGAAACTTACATACTTCTTCAAATGGTTATTTATATACTCATATACATGATACCTGGGATTTATATAACCTCTTTTTCAAGGAGTTCCAAGCCAGGTGTGTAACATCTTCATAAATGGGGAAGTGGTTTTCCGCTTCATGTAACCTGGGTTTATTTAAAACCAAATGTAGACAGTCTTCTATGTAAGATCCTGGCTTTTAAAAGGATACCAATACCTGTCCTACCCAGTTTTTAACATTTTCATTCACTAATTTTGATGAATGGATGGAGAATCCCTGACCAGAAATAAAATGATTCCTATTTATTCAGTCTTTTCCATTACCTTGTGGTTCCATCTGTGTACCAGCTCTGGTAGGAGAGTGATGAACGGCCCCAAAATGGGCTGTACTTAGGAACTTTGAGATGGTATTTAGGTATTTCTCTCTTCTTCAACTTAGGTTTCTTTCTCTCAAACACTCCCTGGAGGGTTCTCTTTGAAAAAACAGAGACAGGACACACATTCTAATTAGTTTATGGGTCTCTTTCTCCTACTCCCTTCCCCCTTCACTAGTCACAACTCATCTTTTGTTTTTAAAAGCCTTTAAAAGGAGATGACAGGACTTTGACATTTTGGAATTTGATAGGGCTAGATTTTTAAAACTGTCATTGTAGCTTTGCAGATAAGAAATTCCATCTGGCAAAGGTTCTGTGACCACTATGTAGGAGATACAATGTTGTCCCATGATAGCTCACAAATTTGGAGGCATACAACTATTACTAGCACCACCACCACTATTTATTATTATTGTTGTTGTTAATGATAATAATATAACATTGTAAACTCTGTGGCAAGTCAGCTAGCAGTGGAAAATCATTGTACGTTACAGGGGTTACAAAAGTTTTCAATCTTTCTTTACTCTGAGATAATTTCTTGAGAATCCATGTCTGTAGGTGTTGTGGGCCTGTAGTTGATGTAAGAGAAAGCAAGCTTCTCTTGTATTGAATTGTGCATGCTGTCCATAGAAGCTCCACTTGTAGATAGTTCTCAGCTTAAAATCAATTTCTGTTAAATTCATTCTGATTCTCAGCCTTTGGTGGTTCCACTTAGAGGATGTGTTGTTGGGAAAAAGGAGTGAGATAGAAATGTGGGGTTTTTTTTTCCATTTACTAAAAGTGTTCTCACTGAGATTAATTTAGTACCAGTTACTTCTGTTTGTTAGGCTAATAAATTAGACTCCCTGAAAGTTTTAGCTGGGCATTTGTATTGAATGACGGATTTCTAACAGGATGACCAAACCATCCATATTCTAGGGGAAGAATTGCAGCAATTTAAACAATTCAGGAATGAATTAAGCTTAAGCTTCCTCTTTCTTAGACTTCTCAGTTTGTCTTAAAATTTTGGTTGTTTTCAACAGTAAGAAAATGACCACCAGATGATGCCTTTGAAATGGAGATAAGTTCCCAAGTAGGGGAAATGGAGAGATTCACATAAACTAGGAGAAAAATGAGTGATTTACAAGGAAACTCTTTCCCGGTGATCTTTTTTCCCCTCTCTCTCATGTAGAGAGAGAAGAGAAGCATGAGATTCAGGGTACATGTAAAAAACCCCACGACAACTGGTCCTTTCTCAAGGGTTCTTGTGAATGGTTCCAGATGAGAAATGTGATTAGGGAGTATATAATTTAATTCAGTAACTTAACAAGTACATCCTAAACAATTTAAAATGTGGCTTTAAAGTACGAGCCCCGTTGTCCCCAACAATAGAAAAGCAGACTTTTGAAGAAAGACAGACGCATTTTCTAAATGCTATAAAGGAATTTATAATGATCTACATTGGTGGGTAAATTGGGGGCCTATCTTTCCTCATTAGTATATATCCTTAAAGACAGATGGTTGACTTCTTCCCCCCTCCCCCAAATACATTATAAGTTCAGGCTTACCATTTTTAAAAAGGCAGACAAGGGAAGAGGGAAATAACTGGAGGAAAGAACTAGATTAGGACACTATATTCAAAAGTATCATGATAAACAGTACAGAGATTTAACAACTGGGAAATTGACTAGCTATAAAATTCACTGAAGTAATTTTGGAATTAATGAATTTAAAAACATGAATTCATAATTTAAAACTATAAAAATTTCTCTCTCTCTCTCTCTCTCTCTCTCTCTCTCTCTCTCTCTCTCTCTCTCTCCCTCCCTCCCCCCTTCCCTTCCTCCTTTTCTCCTCCCTCTCTCCTTTTCTCCGCCCCACCCCCCATTTGCTTGTCCTAGTTTAGAAGAGTAGAACATCAATTAAATTACTTAAGGCCCTTAAGATTGCTTTCCTGAGCTACCATAAATGTATGTTTCTACCAATGTATGAAATAGAAGACAGTGACTATTCAGTGACAAAAGAACCACAACACGTATTGCAACTTGGTTTAAAGTCCCCAAAAGTCAAAAGACTGAAGTTGGAATGACTTTAAAGAGAGTAGTCCAGATGTTCTTTAATTATTTAAAAACTGTGCAGTAATGATTTTTATTATATTTATATGTGTGTATGCATATAGGAAAGTAAGGAATGTTGCCATCCTACCACCTGATTTCCAAGTAAAAACTCATATACAAAGAAAGAGGCACCACAAGTGTCCAAACTTTATTACAAACAAAAGCATCATCTTGAGTAACAATAAAGGTTATTGAAGATTTACAACATGGGGCTAAAATGTGGTTTTTCATGGGGGAAAAATTACAGAACTGGGAGTGATGAGACCCAAGTTTTCATCCAGGCTTTGTGGCTAGCTTATCATGTGACCTTGTCTAAGTCATTTTTTTTTCCTTCAACCCAAGTTGCCCCATCTCTAAAATGAAGTTGGACTAGTTGATCTCTCAGATTCCTCCCAGCTCTATGATCATTCACATCACCACTAGACCTACCTAATAACATGAGACAAGTACTAAGAAGCATGAACAAAGAAAGAATCACTGCCATTTATGTCCTGACTATAGGAAAGGAAGCATCGTGGAGGTACTTTCTTGGCTACCTGGCTGGTTTTATAGGTCTGCATAGTTCTGAGGCTCAAAATGAGGGGTTGGAGAAGTTTATTTCCTAAAAGGGAAAGTGAAAGGATAGGAGAACAATCAGGAAATAGGCAGGAGGATGTCTTCTTTTAAGCAGTGACTCTCCCTTTCACCCTCTTTTCCCACATCCCTAGGCTATATACTTTTCATGAACGATAATGATGATAATTGAACAGAAACATCTGTGTGTTTTGGCCATTAGAGCGATGGAATGTCTCTGAAATGTTGCATTAATGTAGTTGCATCTATTTTAGTGATACCACAAGATAGAGTTAATATCAAAACTTTAAAATATTCATTCAGATGTGCTGGACAGAATTGAACTGGCAAAGGCAGTGGGGTTTCGAAGCAGTTTTGCCTGTTCAGTACAACTCAACTCTTTTTTTTTTTCAAATTGTCTTTTCTCTACTACAAATCTAGAAATAGATACACAGAAAGCAGTGGTTTTTCAGAGCTGCTTTTCTCCTAGGAAATTATTTTTTTTAATGATTTTAGTTTATCTTAGAGACTCTTTTTTTTTTTTTAATTGTAAAAAAGCTTCTGGAGAACTTTCAATGTATTTTTCTGTGGCAGTATCCCAGAGCTGTGTCACATTATGCATCTGCTCTGGCTCAAAGTCCCTAAAATCCAAAGGGCTAGACTCTTCGAAGGCCCAAACTAATCCCCATGTAAATTGGACATCTCTGGCAGCTGCTATAATTCTTGCTGTAACTTATTGAATGGTACCCTGCTGTGGATTTGAAATGAAGCTTCCAGGGATGCATCACTGACTCCCAGGAAATACCAAAGTTTAGTAACTGACTTGATAGAGTATCTGGCCAAATTTAGAGACTTTATACCAAGAGGTATTCAATCCAGCCATGGGAAATCACAGCATCATTATAAAATTCCTGAGGATGTAGACAGTATTTAAATTCAATGTGTAGGACCACTCTGTTTGGGGTTGAGCTCAGGATTAGACTATTTAGAAATTGTGAATTAATATAAAGAGCCTCTCCAAGGGTCAGGAGTACAACTATTTCCCAGTACCGTTATAATGAAGGGACAGTGTGGTGTAATGGATAGTATATTGGATTGGGAATCAGAATTCTTGGGATCTAGTCTCAGCTCTGCCACTTATTAGCTTTGTGACTCTGGGCAAATCATTTGACCTCTTTCTGAGCCTTCAGTTCCTTATTTGAAAAATAGAGAGACTTACCCAGTTTATTCCACATCGTTGTTGTTAGACTAAAAGGAGATAATGTGAAAATAGTCTGTAAATCATAAGCAGATACACAATTGCAAAATACGTGTAGGGAATTGTCATCATGAGTATAATATTTAGTTCCACAAAAGCACAATATTTGGAGAACATAGACTATAGGGGACAGATAATTCCACAGAAACAATATTTAAAATAATATGATAGTTAAATGCCTGAACGATGCCATAGAAGGTTTTTGTTGCTTTGGGGTGAGATATAATTTTATCAGAGGTGTGCTAGTACGCAAAGAAGGCAAATCAGAGGTGGACACAGGAAAAGAACAAAAGAGAAGGCCAATGTCACTTTAATTATTCGAGCTGTATGGAACACAGAAAAAGGAACCAGGAAATTCTTCAGTCAAAAAAAAGTTCCAAAATAAGATGTGCAATAATGATGAGAACACAGTATATTGACAAAATAATTTATCCTCTGAAGCAGTTTCTACCTGTTGTCTCAACTGCTTCTTTCAGCTGAGGTAGGCAGTGCACATTTTATTACCATTCTGTAGTTGACATAACTTAAGGCTCAGTGATGTGAAGTCTAGGATTTATTTCACTGAAGAAATCAGTCATTAAATACTTACTAATCACCAGGCACTGGGAATGCAAAGAGATGCAAAAGAAAGTCTCTATTGTCAAGGAACTCAATGTCTAATGGGGGAGACAACAAACAAATATATGCAAAGCAAGCCATCTTACAGGGCAAATAGGAAATAATTGAGAGAGGGAGGGCACTAGAATTAAGAGGGATTGGAAAAGGCTTCCTGAGGCTAGGATTTCAGTTGGGACTTAAAGGAAGCCAGGGCAGAAGAAAGGGACTGCCTTGTATATTTTAAAAGATAATGATGAAAAGCAGAGAAAAAACCCGAGATGATTACCTTAATCACTTGAAATGATTTCTCCTTAAAATCTATATCCTGAGAGATTTGAAGTATTTCCACAAGGAAATTAAACTAATGAAAAATTTACCATGTAGGGGAATGATCAGTGAATGCTGAGATTTTCAGTGTTGCACAAAGGGGAAAAGATTTGAAATTTAAACTTTTCTCATCCAACTTTTTAAACGAGGCAGCAGTTCCTGACTTGTTTATTGTCAGTTTTGCAGAGAGCTTATTAGTTTTAGAAATTAATTGGTGCATATAGCAAATAATCCAGAAGTGTGTTATAGAAAAGTAGGAATTAAAATGAGGGCAATTTATAACATTTCCAGGTTTTTAGTTACAATCATAAAATTGTGGAAGAGCTCTGTACCAATGAAAGCCTTTCTACCCCTACCTCCTCCTAAAATCAGGGGCTGAGTATTGTCCAAGATCCTGAACTTTGTATTTGTGGTTTTGACTGTATCTTGACAGGCTTGGAGGATTACTGTTTTGCATCATGGTCCTAGCTGCTAACAACCTGCAAAAAGTTGTAGAGATAATTTTTTAAAACCATCCTTTGGAGAAAGGACCCGAACCTGGAAGAGAAACTGTTAATTTTCTGGAACATGGTGTTTTCAAAGGAGGATTGCACACAGACCTAATCAAAGCTGAGACTTGTAAAAATGAAAACCACTAAAAACAGGACTGAAATAAGAACCTTTTGTTTTAGGTATGACAGGATACTAGAAGAAAACTTATACTTAATTATGCCACCCAAGCACAGCCTTTGATCACCCTAACTAGAAAGGAGGCTCTGTCCTGACGGACCCTGCAGTGTTTGTCTGAGGGTGCCCCTGCCCCAAGCTTTAAAGGTCAAATTATATGCAGCTTGCCTGTTCCATCATGTCAGATTTCAGCCTTAACTCAAAAATGCTTCTAGCAGTGATTCATGCACTCTCCTGGGGACAGACTGTTTTAGTGTCGAAACTTCATAGCCCTTTATTTTTAGTGGTTAGTAAGAGTTAATGACTCTCTCCCAAATTAATCCACTACCAGGGAATGATTTTGAGTCCCGATGAGTTTCTGGAAAGCTGACTGTATTAGTACCAACAAGCTGACCCCTTAGTATGAGAAATGAAAACTAAACAAAACCAAAAAGTAGAAAACAAGAACTAGGAGAACAACTTAGTCACAGAGTAGAAGATCCATAGTTCCTGGGCGGTGGCACCCACAGGTCTTAGATCTTTATGGGGACTCAGCCTGAAAGAGAAAGTGACTATCCTGGCTGAAATCAAGTCTTGGTTCTAGGTTCATGCAATACCCCATGTTCCACTTCAAAGTTCATGATGTGGAAGATTTAAAAACAAACGTTGTATTAAGGAAATTTTTAGAGTTGTATAAGTAAATGTAGTAAATCCACAAGATGGGAATTGGGGGGATCTTTCTGCAGATGTCAAAATGATGCTAATAAACTAGTGATATAGGAAAAATAAGTCCAATCCAGACTTCCTCTGGAGAATGAGGCATCGAAGTAGGATAATTAAGAATGAGGGTACAGCCTTATTTATTTTAAAGGATAATTAAAAAACAGCTCACTCCCTTAGAAACTTCAAATGATTATTCCTCTGGGAACTTTATCCTAAGAGACTTGAAACATTTTCATGGTAATCCAGTTAGGGAACATTCACATATCAGCCTATCATTGAAGCAAATAAGAAAATTAGATTTTACTTCTTTAGTTAGTGATGTTATAAAAAGTTATATGAAGTTTGGACAGAAAATCAATGGTAACATCCCCTTGATAGGAAAACCCAGTAATAAATTGGACCAGTACTTGAAGGGCACATTATGCCCCTAGCAACTTGGAGGGGCAGGGCGTTGATTTTGTCACTAAGTTATTAAACCATGGAAAGTGTAGAAGGTGCTATTGTTGATTTTGGTAGAACTGTAGCAGAGCTTTGTTAATGTGATACAACACACGATAGCATCTGCTTCAGCCTAAACTTGTTGGGGTTTTTTTTTGGCAAAGATACTGGAGTGTTTTGCTAGTTCTTTCTCCAGCTCATTTTACAGGTTAGGAAACTGAGGCAAACAGAGTTAAGTGACTTGCCCAGGGTCACATAATTAGTATCTGAGGATAGATTTGAACCCCGGGAAGATGAGCCTTCCTGACTACAGACACAGCACTCTGAGCTCCATGGCACCGCCTAGCTGTCCAGATTCTATCCAATAATAATAATTACTGTTTATATTAAATGACACTCCATCTTCACATTCTGTGCTCTTGCCCAGGCCTGAAATGTTCTCCTTGCTCACCTCAACTTCTTGGCATTTCTAGGTCCCTTCAAGGCTCAGTTCAAGTACTGTCTTCTACCTGAGGACTTTCCTATTATTAGTGGTCTCCCTTTCCCCTTCATTATTTTGTATTTAGTTTTCTACAAATTTTGGGTTGAATTTTCTTTGTGCATATTGTTCTCCATTCCTCCCCCTAGTAGAATATAAGCTTTTTGAGGGCAGGGACTGTTTTCATTTTATAGACATTTAACAAATGCTTGTGGAATTACTGTTGAATTCACAGAGTACTGTATGATTTATTAAGAATAATAGTATATGGGCAATTGGTGGCACAGTGAATAGAGCACCGGCCGTGGAGTCAGGAGGATCTGAGTTCAAATCTGACCTCAGACACTTAACACTCACTAGCTGTGTGACCTTGGCCAAGTCACAACTCCAAATGCCCTGCCCTCCCGCCTCCAGAAAGCAAAAAAAAGAATAGTATAATAATGATAGCTGATATTTTATATAGAAATTTAAGATTTAAAAAGTGTTTCCCATATATTATCTCATTTGGTCTTTATCTCAATCTTAGGAGGCATATTGCATAGGTATTATTATTCCTATTTTGTAGATGAGGAAATTGAGGAGTTAAGTGACTTGCCCAAGGTCACACAGCTAATAAACATCAAAGGAAAGACTCAGACCTTTCCCGACTCAAAGTCTAGTGTACTTCTGGTACAGCATAAAGTGTTTTTCTCACACTTAGGTATTTCAAGTTGTTGACATCTCCATTTACAGATGAAAAAAAAATGACCTTAAACATCTCTGAGGATCCTAGAAGTATTGGAACCTGTATTTGAACTTAGGTTCTTGTCATCTTTCCTCTGGGCCATGCTGCCCAGATGCCTGCCTCAGTCTGGATCAGTGACCCTGGTCACTAATCTCCCATGGATCTCAACCAAAGTGATTTAAGAAAGGAAATTTTCACAGATGTTAAAAGCATAACCTTACCTATAGTATACTTCTGTGGCTTGGGCTTCCAGCTCAGGCTCTGGTGTGGGAGTCGGCAACTTATGCTCACATACTGAGAGCATTTGTGCTGATTTTTTTTTTTTTGGTGATTCACAGGCTAGTTGCTCACTGCTATGGTTCACTTTCCTCTTGGTGGTGACATTCATTATCCACCAGAGCTATAACTAGCTGAAACTATGTTTAGGGCAAATTCATGTGGAGGAAGGGGGAAGCAGCAATACAGAGGACAGCCTCCACAAGTATGACCCCAGCACTCGGCTGCCTAATTCTTCAAGAATCTTTGCCATCACCTCTAACAAGAGTTAGGGAAAGGTAGTCCTGAGAGAGGGACTTGGTGGTGATAGGACCCTGGTGGTGGCAGCTGGGGGCAACTTCACCTCTGGAGGACTGTGTGGTAGGTTGTGGAGATGGCAGTTGCTAAGGGAGGAATCATGTAAATACAGTATTGGTGTCCTGGGGCAAAGGTTAATTTGCCCATTACTTGTTATAGTTGATCCACCTGCCCTTTATATGAGATGGTATGTGGAACTGCTTTAGACTCAGTCTCACACCCATCCCTGGTCACTAACATGCAAGGAAAAATGGATCATCCACCTGCCACCTGTCTGTGAAAAGGTTATTGACTCATACTTCTTTGTGTTGCTAATAAGCCTCTTCTTTAATGAATGAGGAAGAAGATACTGTTGATATCCAAAGGCTAGAAAGTTGTAAGTACCTAAGACCTAAATTTTACCGTGGTCATTTATTGATTAATATTATAATATGCATTAATTATGAAATTTTCAATATAAAAAACCACAATAATGAAGTGGAATTCCCCTTCTTTTCCCCTCCACCCACAAAGATGTGGCTAGAAGACTGAAGAGATAAATGGAGAAGCCAACTTCCATGTCCTTAGGTTACAATGGCATCTAACCTGGACCAGTAGTGATGTGGTACAATTGGTAGGGGGGAGTGAAAGGCCTTCCTGACAAAATGTATTTTTCATGGTGGACTGCCTCAGTGTCTGAAGGTCCCAGCAATTCCTAGACTGAAGTCATTCATTCATATTAAGACATTTGTCTCCAGAAATTCCCTATTAAAAGGCAGTTGCTAATGGTTCCTTGGAACTGGTGATACACAAACTAATCTGTGCTAATGGGTCAGCCATTTGCCTGGATTAAGTCAGGGTCTTGATAAAATGATTGGGCTGGGTAAAAATATACAATGTTCCTCAACAATCTTATTGTGTGGTTTGATGCTTCAGTAGCTTAAAATTGTGGGTAAGCTGGCAGTTAAGGTCAGTATCCGCTTGGGAAATTGCAAAGTAGATAAAATTCAACTTCAGTACCATCTGAATTCTCTTTCTGTATTTTTTACCTTTTAATGCCCCTTCTCCCTTGTCCCACAGATACTTAGCTATATCCTAGCTTGTCAAAGCCCACACCTAGGTCTACCTTTCCCTAAAGCTATTTTTCCTTCAAAATTATCCATCCTTCCCTGTTCCTGCTTATAACTTTAATTAAAGATCTATTTCTCTCTATGTAGTTTATTTTAATCAGAACGAATCATAGAATCATAGATTAAAAGCTGGAAGGAACCTAAAATCATCTTTTCCAACTGACCACCTCATTTTACATATTTAGAAACTGAGACCCAGACAGCTTAAATAACTTGCCCAAAGTCACCAGTGAAATGTCTAGATTTCAGCCCTGGTCTCTAACTCTAAATTCATCTCTCTCTCTAGTGTATCATCTATTGCACCATTCCCCCAACCCCTCAACACTTGGATTCTAATTAAAGTAATTTATGCTGAAGTGGTGGAGACCTTCCTAACCCACATGAGTTTTCTAATTAGTGGGAGATGCTGGGGAGATATTTCTGACCCCAGAGATCTTAGGACTTAACTAGTTCAACCTTCTTATTTTACATATGAGGAAATCGATAAAGTTCAACCAGGTCATCAAGAAGATAAATGGTAGGGGAAGGATTTGAACAGAAGTTCTCTGGCTACGAATCTAGCACTGTTTTGACTGTACAGTGTCCCCATGTCTCTTGCTTGGGATGGGCCACCTCATACCCTGGCTCTCAAGTATTGCCAATCCCTGGCCTAGAGCATGGGATGCTACTGGAGTGTGTGTGTGTGTGTGTGTGTGTGTGTGTGTGTGTGTGTGTGTGTTTAGCACTTGTACTAAGCAGTCAGGGAATTACAAGATGAAGGCACTAAGCACAAAGGATGGAGAAAATCATACCAGAAGAGGACAGTGGAAGACAAAAAGAAGAGGTGTAGTGATGAAGAAAAACTTCATCAAATGCACAGTTTTGCCAAGGGCCAACTCTACTGGCAGCACAACAGCCTTGACTTGTGTGGTAATATTCCTGTAGCTTTAGCCAGATCCTTCCCAGTCATCTGGTAGCTAAAATACAATAAGCATCAACATGCAAAATACAATTAATGTCAGCTTACAACCCATCCAGTTCTTTTGCATATTTGTCACCCTTTAGCGATAACTCCTACCTACCTGCCTAGACCCACTGAATGCTGTTACTGACTTTTTTCTTTTGTCCAAAGTTTTCCAGACCAAGGATGGCATTGATGGACATCTGTTCCTCAGTATCCTCATCTGAAAAGTGGGGATTCTTGCCCTGCCTGACTTCACAGAGGAGTTGTGAGGTTCAAACCATAATAAAGTATATAAAAGTGATTTGTAAACATGGATGTGGGTTAAAATTGGGTATAATTTTGTTAGACCAAGGTCCTTCCTCCAAGAACAACGGAGAGAGAAATGACTTTGGACAAAGAGCACCTGGCTTTGAATCTTGGCTTTATAATTCTTTCTGCCTAATATTAGGCAAGCCATTTCCCCTCCTTGTGCCTCAATTTCCTTCTTAATTTGTAAAATAAGGGTATGGATCAGTTAATTTAGATATTCTCATCTACCTCTTAAATCCTATACTCATATTCATTGTAACTAGATTTCATTGGTGTAACAATGTTAGAGTTTCTACTCTGTGATTGAGAAAAGGGAATCTCTAAGGTCCCCGTCATTGGGACCAGATAGGTCTTTCACTCTCTAACAATGTCAAGGAGAGGGTAACATAGTAAATATAAGGAATGGGATCTCACACATTGGACTTGAGTCAGAAAACTTGGGTTCAAGTACTGAGTTTGGATTCCTATGATCTTGAGAAAGTCAATTTCTCTGAATCTCATTTTCCTTCTACATAAAATGGAAATTCTTGCACTATTAGTCTTCCCAGTTTTGTCATGAGAATCAAAGGAGTGCATGTATGTGAAAGTGCCTTGTATATTGCAAATCACTATACAAACATGAGTGATGGTTAGGTAAAAGAGCTATGTGATTTTCTTTGTCATGTTTCGTCCCTTTCCCCAAGAATAATTAGATTCTTTCCATTTGGTATTATCAAGTTCATGGGAGTGTTTGCTTGGAAACCGTAAAGATCTGAGAAATTGTTTTGACCTCATTAATTTAGCATTAATTTATTAACTTTTCAGGGATCTTTGAGATTATGAAGTAATTTTTTTACATTTTGCAGATGTTGGTGTTTTTTTCTGACATTTTTGGTAGAAACATGTTATTTATTTGGAAGCTATTCAAGTACCCATTACTTTGGTGGAGATGTTTGTGCAGATAAGACAACTGCTTTTTTGGCAAACAATTTTTGCAGTTGGGATATAGCCTTCAAATGTTTCTCATATGACTCCTAGAGAGATGTTGAAAGATCAAGAGTTGGGGCAGCTAGGTGGTGCAGTGAATAGATCACTGGCCCTGGAGTCTGGAGGACCTGAGTTCAAATGTGACCTCAGACACTTAACACAAAACTAGCCGTGTGACCTTGGGCAAGTCACTTAACCCCAATTGCCCTGCCTTCCTCCCTCCAAAAAGAAAAAGAAAAAAAGAAAAACCAACAGTTACCTGCAAAGCCCAGAAATGGTAATTGAATAACTAGAAGGAATGACTAATCTGGTAAATACTGGAGGGTGATTTGTTCAATCATTTCAGTTGTGACCTCATTTGGAATTTTCTTGGAAAAGATACTTGAGTGCCATTTCCTTCTCCAGCCCATTTTACAGATGATAAAACTAAGGCAAACAGGGTGAAGTGACTTGCCCAGGGTCACACAGCTAGTAAGTGTCTGAGGTTGCATTTGAACTCAGGTCTTCCAGACTCTAGTCCTGGCACTGTAGCTACCATACCACTTAGCTGCCCTAGGAGGGTAATTAGTAAGGAGGAATTTTTTTTCTCCAAGGGTGGGGTTATTATTAGAGAGACTGAATTCAAGTAGGACAAGGAAAATTAATGTTCCTATTTCGATAGTGGTCTAAAGCTTAAAACAGAGCTTCTCTCCCAGAACCGAGTGAGTCAGGAAGTGTAAGCATTAACCTCCTTTTACGCAAGAACTCAGAGACTGAGATAGATGAGGTGATATGTCCATGATGACAAAGCCAGTTAAATGTACGAGGCAGGATTCAAGGCCAGGTTTCCTAGTTTAAGGTCTGACACTCTTCCCATCCTATTACTCTGCTTTTAATTCTCAGTGACTCAGAAGTTTCTAAATAAAAGTCTGGTGGCATATGCTTATAATCTATTATTCAGTCAAGGCTGGTGTGTTGCATGGGTTGGGGGTTCTAAACTGCAGTTAGGCCTAAAATTTGAGTGCTTACCCTGTGCACATTGCGTGTCCTAACAATAGGATGGTGAGCCCCACAGGAGTGGCAGACCACCAAACTACCCAAGGAGGTGTCCGCCAGCCTGCATCTGAAAAATGGAGTGGATCAAAGATTCCATGCCAGACAATATTGTGTTTGCCAGGGAGTTTTCACTATACTTCTAGCCTGAATGAGATAGGGAATCTTAGCCTAAAAAAAAGTTACCCTGAAGTCCTCTGAAGATGAAGAAATGATGGGGCTGTCTAGAGGATGCCAAGCCCTATGATAAATACTAATTAGTAACTACTAGTTATCTATCCACATTTGCTTTTCCTCCAAACCACTAATGATCACTCTGAAGGGAATGCACCCTGCAGAGGTATTTGCCCCAAACATCTCCCTGTAAGTATCACTGGAGTTCAGCAAACCTTCCTTTTTTTTTGAACATATAACAAAATATATCAGAGAAGGAATGGTTGATTTCTTCAGATGGTTCCATCCATTCCCAGTGGGAGGGTGATTCTTTTGGTACAACCCAAAGCACTGCATTCAGTTTACATTTAAATAACTATTGGGTTGCTAATTATTTTATGCTATTGTTTTTGGCTGGGTTTCAGACCTTGGTAGTTGAAAAGCTTGGCAAGAATGAGTGGGTGCAGCAGAGACCTTATTAGGATGTTTTGTCCCTATGAGGGAATGGGTATTTGGTGATAATTTTTGTCTTCTCCAAAGTGGCCGCTTTTCCCGAGGCTTTGGCCTTTTTGATATCAGACCATCTTTCTCCTAGGAGTCTTAGCAGAGATGTCCTGATAGAGTAGGAGGGACCTGGAAATCTGAGTTCCATTGCTGGCTTTAGCACTGTGAGTCAAGTCCTTTTGCCTTTCAAGCCCCATTGGGTGATGAGTGATCTTTAAAGTTCTTTGCTTCCCTAATTGGATTTTATGAAAATCCTTCTGAGATCAGTCCCCAGGTTGCCTTCTTCCTACCTGATATCCATCTGTGGGTATCTGTTGGGATATTTTTGTGTGCCCAGGTGCTCTGTGGTATGAACTGTGGAGGACATAGAAAAACATACAAATGTGGACCACCTTTGGAGGCGCTTAGAGTCTAACTGAGAGGTAGCTAGGTGACCCAGTGGATAGAGTGCTGGGCCTGGAGTTAGGAAGACCTGAGTTCAAAAATGGCCTCAGATACTTACTAGCTGTGTGACCCCAGGCAAGTCACTTTACCTTTGTTTTCCTTCATCTGCCAGAGAAGGAAATAGCAAATCACTTCAGCATCTTTGCCAAGAAAACCTCATAGACAGTATACTCCACAAGGTCATGAAGAGTTGGACATGACTGAATGACGGAACGTCAACAAGGGACTAACCAAAAACCAAACTAAGACCTTGGCGCTTGGAGTATAATTAAATGACAAGCTCTGAGGAACTGTTTGTCAGTATGACAAATAAGAATGTGTCTAAGAAATTTTTATACTTAATATTTTGTGTTTTGCTATTTCCTCTTTGCTGACAAAATAACATTACAATGGGACAGAGAAATATTTTCCAGAACAGAGTACAATAACCCTAGGGGCTACTTTAAAATGATGTGGAAATGAGAGTGATATACAGGCACACTCATGGCACAAAGTTTTTGAAAGCAGACTAAAAATTAGGATTTAATTTCTTTGAAGCCATTGAAATTTGGCCTACCCCATATGCCTGTTTCTGTGCCAAGCCATATTTGTATTTTTCAGAAATTAGACTAATGAAATCAAGGCTGAATTCAAACAAAGAATTTCCTTCAGCAAAATACAGGTGCAAATAAAAGCCATTATAATAATTACTTGGTGTTTAAGTTTTAATCAGGTTTATATTTTTACGTGCCAATTAGGGAGGAGACTATAGCCTCTGCCATTTTTGTCAGTGGGGTCAGCTTTGTCTTGGCAGCCATGCATTCAGCTGTCACAGAGTTATATGGCTTCTTTCATCTGTAACTATTTTGACTAAAGATTTACATGTGGTTTACCTAAGCTAGAGTTACAAGATCTCTTTCCTACTAGGAAATACAGAATTTCTGTAAATTGCTGTAGGACCAGGGGATTACCATTGACCCTTCAGCTTTTATACCCATCTCTGGGAAATCCCACGTGCAAGTATATTTTGTCCCCAAATCTGGATTTTTCTGTGATTTTTCTCTTTGGTTGAGACCCTAACATCCCAAATTCTCAAAATGGTTCTACTTGTGTAGTCTTGATTTGATCATTTTTCTCTTGGGGGTCTTAGTTTCCTATAAAATGAGGAGATTGGATTAGATCCTCTCTAACATCTCTTCCAGCTCCAAATCTATAGTTTTTCTTCAAAATTTGGTTTTTTTTGGTTCTTAAATCTTCAACAAGTTAATAAGGACAATTGTGCAAGCTTTTTCCCTGGAAGCACATAAAACTAACTTAGCCATGTTTCTACAAGGGCTTATTGCATTTCTGTCTTGAAGCAGGGAATAGATAGAGTAGGTAAACTGGGGAGAACCTTTTTGTGATTTTTCACATCCCTGTTCTGTTCTATCTGTGCTTAGTGTGCCATTAGGATCTCAGAACTTTAAAAAGACCTCGCTAATCATTTAGTTGAAAACTCTTCTATTTTACAGAGAAGAAGACTGAGGCCCAGAGTAATGAAGGAACTTGCCCAAGGTTATATAGCAATTTAATGAAAGAGGGTAAAAGGCGTCTCACACTCTCTTGATTGTGAGTTTCCTCCCTGTTAGTGGATATTAGAAGATGATAATGACAGGGGGTTAAATCAAAGAACATATGAATTAAATCATCATAATAAAGGTAATGTTTCTATGGTGCTTTATAGTTAGAAAGTATTTGAAATCTGGTTTATGTGATTTTCGCCACAGCCCTGGAAGGTAAGGAGCCCGCCATTTAACAGATAAGAAACCAAACTTTGGAGAGGTAGGTGATTTGTTTAAGGTCACAGAGCTGGCAAGTCAGCAGAGCTGGTTTTGAAATTGAGTGCATCTTGGCTTCAGGTCTAGCGTTCTTTCCACTACGACATATCTCTGATATTTTTTTCAACTTGTATTAATGGAATTAGAGAGCTGGTCTAAGATGTTTGACTCTTTCCTAGGTTAGTATCTAATTTTCCTCTGCTTAAGGCATGAAACTCGTCTTTGCAACCCTATGATTGCTATCCAGGGAAGATTGGAAGGTGAAGTGAAAGTTTCCTCCTAACTCCCTATGTGGTCTTGGACTAGATACTTCTCCTTCTTGGGCCTCAGTTTCTGTGTCTATAAAAGGAGGGGTTGGGGCCGAGGGGACTGATTTCTGAGGTCTTTTGTAGCTTTCAAGTTCAATGATTTTTCTGTTTGTTTGTTTTTTTCTCCCTGGGTGGTAATTCTCATGTGGGTGCCTTATAATCAGATTTTATGTTAATTTGATGAGGAAGCATTGCACATTAAAACAAGAAATACCACAAAGAAAGAATTAAACCCTGTTTTGTTTGCTGAATAGAAATGAAGGGGAATAAAAACCTGCTACTGATAATTTTATTGATGCATGCAATCTAAGGCACACACATATATGCTTTTAGTCTTTCCTTAGTGAATTAAAGAAAGTGAAATTAAATAAAAAGTAAAAAATAAACACAGTTTTATTGCTCTTCGATGGATTATCTTTATGAGTGCTTTTTCCTGGAAGGTTTAAAAATACATGGTACTTTGTCTGACCAAGGAAATCAGGGAAATCTAGATTGCTAAGAATATTTAAAAACATCTCATCTATTTGTTTGGTGAAAACAACTATGCAGTCTGCCCTCTAGTAGGGGGGAGGCAATGTAGATTGGTGTAAGGCACCCAGGACTTGGTGCCAGAAGGCTTGGGATCTAACCCTCTCTTCACTATTTATAAGGTTTGTGTCTGTGAGGATCTGTTCAAGGAACTGGGGAATTTTAACCAGGAGAAGAGAAGGCTCTGGAAGGGGGTTGGGGGGGGGTGGAGACATGATAGCTTCTGCCTTCAAATATTTGAAGGAATGTCACATGGAAGAGGCATGAGTCATGTTCTTTTTTGGCTCCAGAATATGGGTTCTTAACTTTTTTGTGTGTCCTCAGTGTCTTTGGCAGTCTGGTAAAACTGATTGTTTTCATCTGAGACCCCATCTCAGAATACCATTTGTTGCCTAAAATTAGAGGAAATGAAATATTTCAGTTAGAGGTTACTGAAAATAAGGATATGTGTGTGTATGTATGTATATATTCCCACCCAAATTCATGAACTTCCTGAATTCTATCCATGAACTTGTTGGATAGATTGTTGAACTTGGATCCCAGTTTTAAAGGGAAGAATGTTCTAAAGGGAAGAATCAGGATCAATGAGTAGAAATTACAAACAAGCAAATTTAGGCAAGTTTCCTTGATGTAAGGATTTTTTTTAAACAAGAGCTGCCCCAAAATGAAATGGGTTGCTTTAGGAAGTAATGAGGTCTCCATCAGAGGCAGGATGGACACTTATTATGTATGTTATTGTGGGAATTCTTTTTATGTATGAATTAGATTTTTTTTGTTTGTTTCACAGACCCCTTTGGCTGCGGTGAAGCCTATAGACCCTTTCTCAAAATAATGTTTTTAAAAGTGAAATTACTAAGGAAAACAACTATATTGAAATACAATTATGAAACTTTTAAAAAGTTCATGGACTGCAAATTAGGAAACCCTGACCTAGATGGATGCTGAGGTCTTCTCTAACTCTACAATTCTGTTAGTTTGTGACCTTTGGGCATTTCACTTGACTTTAAGTCTCAGTCTGCTCATCTGTAAAATAGTCATAATACTACATTGACAATCTCTCAGGGCTGTTGTGAAAATCCAAAAAAAGAACATAAAATTATTTTGTAATCATAAAATAATCTCTAAAGGTTAGCTGCCATTATTTCTTTATAATATCTATCAAGGAATCTATATGATTTATTTAGTTAACTGTTTGCTTGAAAAATATTTCCATAGAATGAAATTTAGATACTGGAATTGCTCATGGTATGAAGTGTGGACAAATGAATTGGAGATGTTGAAACCATTCCTCGGACTTCTGGCAGTTTTTTTTTTTTATTAAACAAATGCTTTATTAACTTCTGGTTTACATCATTTATTTCCGCCAGATTTTGAGTTAAAAATTTTTTCCCCATTTTTCCCCTACCCACCCTCCCAGAATAGCAGTCCCACAAGATATCCCTTCCTCCAATCTGCTCTCCCCCATATCTTCTCCCATACCCCCTTCGACTTTTCCATTAGAGCAAGGTGAATCTCTGTGCCCCAATGCCTGCACATCTTATCTCCCAATTACATGCAAAAGAGTATTAATAATAGTATTTATATATATTTGAAACATTTAATTTTAAGACCTTGAATTTCAGATCCATTCCCTTCCTCCCTTGTCACCCATTCCCTCTGAGAAGATAAGTAATTCAGTATATGTTGTACATGTCTAGCTATGCAAAACATTACCATAGTAGATATATTGTACAAGGCTGCTTATAATTCCCTCCCACCCATCCCACCCCCAACCTGCTCCATTCCCTACTTTGATCCTGTCCCCCTTCTATAGTGGGTACTTCCAACTTCCCCTCCCCCCAAGAATGCCCTACCATCCATCATCCCCCCTTTCATTCCCCTTCCCCCTATTCTGCTGCAGGTTGAGATATCCCATTTAGTATGTATGTCATTCTTTCCCTGAACTAAATTCTGTGAGAATGTGGTTTTGCCTTTTTGCCTTCCTATTCTTCCCCTCCCCTGTAGCCACTTCCCCTTGCTTCTTCTACATGACATAGTTTACCCTACCCTGTCTCTCCCCATCTCCTCTTGTCACTTTCCTCTCTCACCTCATAATTTCACCCCTTAAGTATCATCCCTTCCCAACAAATTCAGCCTATGCCCTCTATCCATGTATAACTGTAAACATATATACACACATTCACATATGTATTCATATGACCATATACCCTTCTTCCATTATTTTCATACTGAGAAAGGTTTCATCAGTCACAGTTATTGATTTTCCATGTAGGAATGCAAATAGTTCAACTTTGATAAGTTCCTTTTGATTTCTTTTCCCTGATTACCTTCTCAGGCATCTCTTGCTTCTTGTGTCTGGATGTCAAATTTTCTATTCAACTCTGGTTTTTTCCTCAAGAATGCTTGAAAGTTCTCTATTCCACTGAATGACCATATTTTCCCCTGGAAATTGCTGGGTAGGTGACCCTTGGGTTCAGTCCCAGCTCTTTTGCCCTCTGGAATATTATATTCCATGCCCTTCGATCCCTCAGTGTAGAAGCTGCCAGGTCCTGTGCTATTTTGATTGTGTTTCCACAATATTGAAATTGTTTCTTCCTGACTGCTTGTAGTATTTTCTCCTTGATCTGGGAATTCTGGAACCTGGCTATAATATTCCTGGGAGTTTTCTTTTTGGGATCTTTTTCAGGAGGTGATCTGTGGATTCTTTCAACCTCTATTTTGCCCTCTGGATCTAAAACATCAGGGCAATTTTCCTTGAGAATTTCTTGAAGGGTGATTTCTAGGTTCTTTCTTTGATCATGGCTTTCAGGTAGTCCAATAATTTTTAAATTCTCTCTCCTGGATCTATTTTCCAGGTCAGTGGTTTTTCCCATGAGATATTTCACATTGCCTTCTATTCTTTTATTTGTTTGGATCTGTTTAATAGCATCTTCATTTCTCATAAAGTCATTAGCTTCCATTTGCTCCAGTCTAACTCTGAAGGAATGAATCTCCTCAGTGAGCTTTTGAGATTCTTTTTCCATCTGGCAAATTCGGCTTTTTAAGGCATTCTTCTCATTGCCCTTTTGAGCCTCCTTTGCCATTTGAGTTAGTCTATTTTTAAGGTGTTATTTTCCTCAGTCAGGCTGTTGACTCTTATTTCATACTTTTCCTGCATCCTTCTCATTTCTCTTCCTAATTTTTCCTCCACTTCTCTTATTTGATTTTTAAAGTCTTTCTTAAGGTCCTCTATGGCCTGTAACCCACTCATATTTTCCTTTGGGGCTTTTGGAGCAGGATTTCTGACTTCACAATCCTCTTCCTGTTCCATGCTTCGATCCTCTTTGCTCCCAAAATAGGAGTCTAATGTTGCATTTTTCTGTTTATTTTGTTTCCTTTGCCTCAGAATGTTGCCACTTAATTACTTGATTTTGGGGCTTGTTGCCACAGTAGGACTCTGCCACCAGACAGGGGAGCTTTCATCCCGAACGTTGGGGTCTTCACAACTTCCATTTCTGGCAAGCTGGATACCCACCCCACGACCTCTACCCCAGACGACAATCCAGATCCAGGGAGGTTAAAGCAAGAGCGATTACCCCCCAAGACTGATTGCTGGATCTCCCTACAGTTCTCAGGTCAGGAGCTGGAGCTGCCACTGAAAACTGCAAAATGGTGTGTCTCCTCAGTGGCTTCTAGCCCCTAGGGGAGGAAGCCAACGGGTTCCCCAAATACTGGTCCCAAAGTCCATAGGGTACTAATCTCTTACTTTGTCCTAGGCATGTCTGTGTTGATAATTCTGGAATCACCACAGCTGCTGGTGTTCTGGGGTCCCTCCAGCCGGCTGCTGGCCCGGCCACCCTGGGGCTGAAACCTCGGCTCACACGGACCTGGGTCAGCTCTCCATGCTCTGGGCTGTCGGCTCCCAGAGCGCTGTGCTGGCCCTTCCTGTAGGGCTGCTGGGCTATCCTTGGCAGGAGGTTAGCTTCTCTGTGTTGTTCTGTGGGTGCTGGGGCTCCAGAAGTTGTTCAGAGTCCCCTTTTACATGGTTTGGAGGTGATCTGGGGGGAGAGTGCCTTGGATGTGCTGTTTCTACTCTGCCATCTTGGCTCCATCCCCTTCTGGCAGTTTTCTTTTCTTTTCTTTTTTTTTTTAAAGCAATTGGGGTTAAGTAACTTGTTCAAAGTTACACGGCTATTCATCATTTATGTGTGGGTGCTCATTTTCTGAGGCCGGTTTCGATCCCGGGTCATCCCAACTCCGAGGCCAGTGCTCTTACTCACTGCGCCACCTAGCTGCCCCGACTTCCCGCAGTTTTATGTCAATTAGGTTTATTCTCCTATAACTGACAGTCTTGCTAATAAATATTCAGAGGGGCTTCTGGGAATGCTACAGGATTACTTTGTGCTTCACCCTCCCACTGGTGGAAAAAAAAAAATTACAAAGCTTAGTCAGGTGACCCAAATTCTAGTCCTGATTGTGTTACTCACCCTCTGCATGACCTTGGGAGCCTCCGGGTATCTGCTGGGAGTTTCCTCAATTGTCTAATGGGAATAGTAATCTCCAGTTATCAGATGGTCATTGTGAGGCTAAAATGAGGTGCATATGAAATTGCTTTGAAAAGTTCTTAGTGCATAAATAGAAATTAATACTATTACCACCCACAGCATACCACATTTCTGTAGTGCTTTAAGGTTTGCAAAGTATTTTCTTTACAATATGAGGCAGTCTGGTATGTGGCAGGGGTGTGGTTTTGCACTGGGACTCAGAAGACCTGAGTTCAAATCCAAGCAATGCTGCTTATTACCTGTGGCACCTTGTGCAAGTTACGTCATTTTTATGAGCGTCATTTTTATGAGCGTCATTTTCCTTACCTGTAAAGTGAAGACCTCTTGAGGTCCTTTTTGACTCTAAATATATGATCCTATAAAATCCATGAGCTAAACACTGTCAGCATTATTATCCTTTTTAAGAAGAATATATATCCTGTTTTATATCTGAAGAAGATATAGAAAAATAGAAGGTGATTGGATTCCAAGTCCAGGGCTCATTCCACTGTAAGGCATATGACTCTGAAATAAGACCTAATAATACAACTTAGTGTTACTCTATTGGGAATACTTGCTTTTGATTGGTATTCAAAGTCCTTCATGACTTGGCCCCTTCCCAGACCTTTCCAGACCCTGTACACCTTCTACCTCCTTTCCTAACTCTTACTTCATTCTAGTGACTCTGGCCTCTTTACTGTTCCTCACTTAAGAGACTCATCTCCTTGCTCCATGCATTTTTATTGCTGGTCTCCCATCTCCATCTCCTGACCTCCTTGGCTTCCTTCAAATCCCAAATAAAATCCAACTACCTACAAGAAACCGTTCCCAAATCACCTTAATACTAGTGCCTTCCCTCTGTTGATTATCTCAAATATATCTTGTATTTATCTTGTTTTTACATAATTGTTTGCATATTATTTCCCCCATTAGATTTGAGCTGCCTGAGCACAGGGACTTTCTTTCTCCCTTCCCCTTTCTTTGTATTCCCAGAACTTAACAGAGTTCCTAGAACACTGTAGGTACTTAAAACATAGTTGTGGACTTTAAAGCTTCAGCCATTTCTTTGGTGATTGTGGAGACTACTCTTAAGGAAAAACCTTCAAAAGCCTCTGGGATTGACCTTCCATTCCAAGTAGTAGAATGAAAGTACCTAAAAACTAGGATTGTTTTTCATCTTGTATTAATATTCCTCTCACCTACAGATCCTTTTCACATAGGAGGTGCTTAACAAATGCTCATCAAATTGAAATTAAATACAAAGTCCTTTTGAATAACCTCAGCACTGGCACATTTCATCCTTTGTGAGTGGATTTTGGGGAGCAAATATTCGTTCAAAGAAAATCTTGGGTAATATGATTTTTCTTATAATAAAAAAAAGATGTGAACAGCAAGTGATAACGTCAAATCTCTTATGTAGTTCTGAGGGTCATTGCCAAAGAAATATTCCTGATGTGTGGCAATGGAAGCTCCATATATGGAGTATATAAATATAACTTCTCAAGAAGTCAACAGTAATGTGAATGGATCTCCACCAGCTCCTGGCACACAGTAAGTGCTTGCTACTTGTGGAATTCTCTTGGATGGTCTCATTACTTTGTTGCCATATCTTTTATATTATCCCTGGAAGGAGATGTCAAGCAGATACAATTGTTCCCATTTTACAGATTGGGAAACTGCTACCTTAGGCACACAATACGCACAGAGAACATTTCACTAAGGTATGTGTCCTAGGAATTTGACTTATTTCTAAAAAGAACATTTATTAAATATTCAATCATAACAGATATTATTTTTATTACTAAAGAAACTAAAACTAAACAGTTTTGAAAAATTAACAGTGAAGCTTTACTTAAGGATACAAATGTTACACAAGGCTCTTTTTAATCAGTTCTGCCCTAAACTACAGAAAGATCTTTACAGCCATAGGTCCTTAACAAAAAAAGCATTTTTTCAATCAAACCCTACTCCCCTAGCTCTGTACTTTGCCATATTCTTTCAAAATTTTTTCTCTTGTTTGCATCAGATACTACGGATTGAACCACAAAAACAGAGTGTACAAAGGAATCAGAGGAGGAAAAAAATGTCTAGGTGATTTTCTTCTTTACTAAAATGGAGTCACCAGGCAGAAGCAGGCCTCCTGGAGGAGGAAAGGAGGAGACCAGACAACAATCCTGACTCCCAACAGGAATTGAACTTCAGTAAACAGAGACAGTTATAGTGGGGATGACCATTCAGGATGACCAGGTCACTAGACATGCCTCCTTCCTCCTGCACCAGAGTCTTACAGGAGCTATTGAGAGGAAAAGAGTAGAAAGCAGAGGAAATGGGAATAGCTGTAGTAACCACCCTCCATACCTACCCCCATGGGGGTTTGGCTGCTGGGCAGGTTCTCTGCCCTAGAGGACTGCTACTTCATTAGAATATGCTTGGATACACTCAGCATATCACAAATGTAAGTATATGTGTGACATACATAGGTTATTTATGTTCCCCATAGAATCTATGCTCCTTAAGGGCATTTCATTTTTGTCTTTCTATATCTAGCATAGTGCCTGGCATATAGTAAGTGCCTAATAAATGTTAGCTGTTCGGCTATGATTTCTCCAACATTGTATTACCTGTTTCAGTTTAGAATCCAAGCCACTGTTCTTCCTAATTAATTAAAGAGATGCCCTTTGTATCCTCAATACAGGATCTGTGAAAAGCAAGGTCACGTATGAGTGTTTGGCCCATAACTTTCTGGTCAGCCAGCCAACAGACATTTATTAAGTGCTTACTATATACCAGACACTGCATTTAGTATTAGGAATACAAATTCAGTCAAAAGCAAAGATAGGCCCTTCCCTCAAGGAGCTTATATTCTAATGGGGAAGATAGCACATAAAAAGGAGCTGAAAAATGGATGGAAAGGGAAGGTACACAGAAAAGGGACATGATGGAGGAGTCCGGAGGAGAGCAGCCTGGTGAGAAATGAAGCAGACTGGCAGGTTTTTAAAGTATGTTAATTGCTAACACAGCTGGACCAGCAATGATCCAATGTTATCAATAAAAGGTCTATAAATGAGAAAAAACAAACTAGTCACCATAGTAATATGGATCCAGATTAGAAGCTATATGTATCTATCTGTGTGTGTGTGTGTGTGTGTGTGTGTGTGTGTGTGTGTGTATCCTGATTCTGCCAATCTTTGTTCCCTGGGGGTGTACCTTGAGCACATTTTAGGAGTTATTCCCTATGTTCTCTGTTCATTTACTCCCAATTTATTTTCTGAACATCCAAGCAAGAGTGAAAATTATTTCCACAGTTGGGATTGTTTAGGGTATCGTTTTAAAATTTCTTTGTGCCTGAATTTTAAGTTGGAAGATGTGGTGTGGTATAAAATCAGGATAATTGGATTCTAGTCCAGGCTCAGTTTATAAGGATATTGACTATAAAAGGAGTTGTCCAGTCTTCTTAAGTGAAAAATCATAATCATCCAGAGGATGAAGGAAAAAAGAAGCCTTACTAGGTGGTCAGGAGGCTTGTTCTTTCTCTGTGAAGAACTGGCTGTGGTTCTGGACAATTTGCTTCACCATTCTAAAACCTTAAGAGACACATTTGGCTCAGTAAATAGCTAGCCAGGCTCAAAGCTAGCAAGACTGTGGTTCAAGTCCCAAATTGAACACATACTGTCTGTCATTTCTCAGTGCTCTAGGCAATTTCTCTAAGGATAGGCTTTTGAGAAATAGTTGACCTGAATTGTAGAGGAAATTTCCTCACCTGAGAGTTCCCTATATTCACAAAATCACAGGTCCGGACTCTTGGGACTCAGTAATGCCTCTAGTACTTTTTGTAACACTATCCTGGGTCATTGTTAGGCTCAAATAATGTAATGCATATAAAACATTTTATAAGTGTCAGGAATCTTTATTATTATTATTGTTATTATTATTATTATTATTATTATATGCAGTTATATTAAAGGAACAGATCAGGAACACATATTTTGTTCAGAAATTCATAGTAAGTTTGTCTGGGATTTTGTGAAAATCATGCTTTGTTGTTCAGCAACATGGCAAGAACTGGAAAATGTTGAAAGGGAGGAGGGAAGGTTGTGAGGGTTTGTTTTTTTTTAAAGAATTACTATTAGACACTATTAAGTCTATGTAAATTAGTTCTTTAATTAAGACAAAGTTCAATGTGAGGCTTGTAGACTAGTCCTATGTGTGATAAATGCTTTGGAGGAGGGGAGGGGGAATGTGAGAAAACTTTCTCTAGTAAACATTTACTTGTCAATTGTAGGACTTAAGTTTGGACTCCCTTGATCCCCAAAATGAATGATCTTTGTTCAAAGAGAGAGAGAACAGGAACCTTCTAAACATCAAAGAACCCTAGAACATAAAATCCCAGCATGTTACCACATTAGACTAGATGGGCCTGGGCTAAAATCCCAAATCTACCACTAACTCTGGTGACTTTGGGCAATTCCTCTCACTTTTCTGAGCCTAATTCCTCATTAATAAAGTTGAGATAATCATACTTTCATTACCTACCAGGTTGTTAAGGAGCTCAAAAGAGATAATGAATGAATCAATGAAAAGCATTTACTGAGCGCTCACCACTATATGCCAAGCTGCCCTTTACTTGAGATCCAAATACAGAAGTGAGATAACCCCTACCTTCAAAGAGCTTATACTCTAAAGTTAGGAGTTCTTAACTTTTTTTGTGTCATAGCCACCTTTGGCAATCTGGTGAAGCCTCTTGAGCTTAAATAATTAAATAAATAATTCAATTAATAAATGAAGGAAATGCTAAATTTAAATCAGAGTTTAGTAAAAATAATGATGGAACTTTTTTCTCCCCATTCAAGTTCATGGATCCTCTGAAATCTATCCAATGATCCAGGTTAAGAATACCTGTTCTACTGTGTGTGTGTGTGTGTGTGTGTGTGTGTGTGTGTGTGTGTTTGTGTGTGGGGGGGAACAACACATTTAAGGGTGGCATAGCCTGGAGATAGTGTTTTGTCTTGGTCTGGAAAGCCATAAGGATGGTAGGTCATCAGGATTGACACTTTTTTTTTCTGGAAGCTAGAATAGTATTGATTTGATTATAGTTCTCAGAGCAAGTAGATCAGGAGATACCTGACTTCAAATTCTGCCTATGGTATTTAGTAGCTGTGTAAGTTTAGGTAAGTCCCTTAAACTTTCTGAGCCTTAGTTTCTGACTTTAAAAAGGGGACATTTGTGCAACCTGCCTTCTAGAGTTATGAGAATCAAATGAGATAATTTATGTAAAGCATTTAGTAAATCTTAAAGGACTGTGTTTCTGTTGTTATTAGAGAAAAAATTCTGGTATTTAAAAATGTAAAAATACTCTAATTTTACTACAATAATAATTATAATATCCATTACTTCATCTTTAAAAACAGTTCATGTGGCCTTTTCCTCCCTACCATGAACTGCCTATTTTTGCTTCCTTGGTCACTAAATGCCCAGTGAGGAAGAAGTCTTGACTGCCCAGTACCTTTTCTAGTATATTCCTTTTTCATTATATAGAACTCCTCCAAATGCTCTATGGCATGGTTTTTTTTTACCCTTGGAATTTTTCCAGATGACCTGGATTTGAATCTGAGTTCTGCCACTCCATCATTCAAAAGAGAGGCTTGTATGATAATAGCCTCTGAGGCCCCTCCTGGTGCCATATTTATGTCCCTGTTGTAGTGGGGCATTTGGAGATGCCATTTAAAGATCATACCGGTGAGGCCCGTCTAGGCACATAGCTTCCAACCTTTGTTTTTGTTATCCAGTCATTTTCAGTCATGTTTGACTCTTTATGGTTTTTTGTTTGTTTGTTTGTTTGCTTTTTGGAGGGCAATTGGGGTTAAGTAACTTGCCCAAGGTCACACGGCTAGGTTTTTTTGTGTGTGTGCATTAAGTGTCTGAGGTCAGATCTGAACTCAGGTTCTTCTGACTCCAGGGCCGGCACTCTACTCACTGTGCCACCTAGCTGCCCCTGTGTTTGACTCTTTGTGACCCCATTTAGGGTTTTCTTGACAAAGGTACTGGAGTGGTTTTCCGTTTCCTTCTCCAGACTATTTTACAGATGAGGAAACTGAGGCAAATAGGGTTAAGTGATTTGCCCCGGGTCTCACAGCTTGTAAGTACCTATTTTGAATTTGAATTCGGGAAGATGAATCTTCCTGGCTCCAGAACCAGCACTCTATCCACTTCACCACCTAGCTGCCTTTAGTTTCCATTCTAGTTAAGAATAAAAGAAAAAGTTAAAGAATAGTATCTTAGGTTCATTCATACTTTCATGTGGCAGATACTACAGTGGTTTGGAAGAGAGTAGGCAGCTGGAGAAGAAATAATTTCTCCATCACTAGAGGTCTTCAGGTAGAGGTCAGACATGTTTCTGGGGATGCTAATGAAGGGACTTATGTTTCAGGTATGAATTCTGATGGAAGGAACTACGTCAGTTTAACTTCGAGAAGAGAAGACTAGTGTGAGGGGGTAGGCAGGGTAAGTGGGGGAGAGGAGACATGATAGCTGTTTTCAGATAATTTGAAGGTGATGTCTTGACTTGCAGGTGAATTGGATTTAAGTGAGGCAGGGCTGTACAAAGTCAACAGCCTCGCTCTCTCCTCCAAAACCATCTGGGTCCAGTAGTGAGATATAGATTGGGACAATGGGAGATAGCCCTGGATACAGTGGGAGACCTTGGACTTTTTAAGCAAAGATCTTTCCCAGGTCTCAGTCTGACTGATGCAACACCCATTTGGTGATTAAGGCTAATAAGAAATGAGGCCAAAAATGACCTCTTTTACCTATTAAAAAAAATCAGTCTGGGAGGGAAGAACCCTTGGGGTTTCTGACCAGCACACAAGTGACTTATGGGAGAGAGATTGGACTAAAATTATTTTACTTGTCCCCAGAGAGTAGAACCAGGAGCAATGGTTAGAGGATGTAGAGGCAGATTTAAACTGAATGTAAAGAAAAATTTCCTTATGATAAAAATTGTTCAAAAGTGGAATGGGTTACCTCAGGAGATAGTAATTTGCCTCTCAATGGAGATCTCCAAGCATAGTCTAGATGAGGACTTGTTGGCGATGTTGTAGAGAGAGGTGGGGCTCTTGTTCAGGTAGGGGTTGGACTTGATACTTCCTGATGTCTCCTAACTCTGAGGGTCTGTGATTGGGTCAGGTGACTTTTAAGGTCCCTTCCAAGTGCAAATCATAATAATAATGGCATTTATGTAGCACTTCAAGGTTTGACAGTATATTATCTCATTGGATCTTCACAACAACCTGGTGAAGTTTAACTCTAGCCCTGTTATTTATCCCCTTTTTACAGGTGGGGAAACTAAAGCTGAGGGAGGTTAAGTGACTTGCCCCAGTCGCACAGCTAAATTTAAACTTAGGTCTTCATGACTCCAAATGCAACACTCAGTCCACTGCAGATTCACTGTATTGTTTACTTAGAACATTTATTAACTTCATATACAAGCTAAGTTTTGTTTATATAGAATGACTTTTTGGGAGGGAGGTAGAGAGAACAAAGTGGGAAATTTAGGCAATATAAAAACAAGATATATTAACAAACTTTTAATTAAAATGCAAGTTAGATATGCCCAAAGAGCCATAAAACTATGCATACTCTGATCCAGCAATGCCACTACTAGGTCTATGTCCCAAAGAGATTATAAAAAAGGAGTACAAAAATATTTATAGCAGCTCTTTTTGTGGTGGTGAAGAATTGAAAATTGAGGGGATGCCCATCAGTTGGGGACTGACTGAACAAATTGTGGTATATGAAATGTAATGGGATGCTGTTGTTCCATGAGAAATGATGAGCAGGTGGATTTCAGAAAAACCTGAAAAGACTTAGATGAAATAATGCAAAGTGAAGTGAGCAGAACCAGGAGAACATTGTAGTTGGTAACAGCAACATTGTGTCATGATCAGTTATGATTGACTTAGCTCTTCTCAGCAGTACAATGATCCAAGACTGTTTGAAAAGCCTCATGATTGAAAATTCTATCCACATCCAGAGAAAGAACTATGGAGTCTGAATGCAGATTGAAACATACTATTTTCATTTTGGGGGTGACTTTTTCCTTTTGTTCTATTTCTTCTTTCACAACATGACTAATGTGGAAATGTTTCCATGATTTCACATGTATAACTTACATTGCTTGCCATCTTGGAGAGTAAGGATAGGAGGAAGGAAGAGAGGAAAAATTTGAAACTCAAAATGTAATAAAAATGAATATAGAAAACTCTTTTTAGATGTAATTGGAAAACATAAAATACTATTTACCAAAAAAAAGTTGCAAGTTAGGCAGATGGGCTCTGCCCTCAAGGAGCTTGCATTCTAATGGAAGAAAACAACAAACACATAAAGGGCTGCTTGAAATGAGAGGAGGATATCTTCACTGTGGCCTAGTGAGGAGATGGCCATGAAGTTCTGTATATGCTTGTGTCCCAAGCAAGCTAAAGTGAATGCTCACTTAGCAGAGTCAGAATGGAGGGTATACCTCTGTAGTTTTTTGAAGCTGGTTTGCACTGATTTTGCTATCCAGATAAGTATATGAAGGAGGAACCCTCAGACTTGGGGTTGTCCATGAGGCAGCCTCAAAGGCTGATTCTGAGCAAGACATCTCCCTTTGCTGGCTAGAATGTTAGTCTTCTAGGTTATATCACCTAGAAAATGCCCTTTTACTTCCCCTGCCACATTCATATTTGCAGAAGATTGGGGTTCAGGAGTATCATCTGTGAACTGTCCTCTTGGGACGAATATCTCCTACTGCCATATAGTTCTACAAGAACTCTGATTGGTAGAATTGCCCAGATCACCGCCATCTTTTGGGCTTTTCCAACCCACGTTTCCACCATAGGGGAAAGATTTGCTTAAATTGTAGGAATTCTTGGGCAATTTTTCTTACCAATTCTTTTAATTATTTGTAAAGACAGACAGAAAACTCTCCCCAGAACTTAATAATAGTGATCTTTTGGAATGAAGGTGTTAGTAAACATTGCTTAGTATAGATTTTGGTTTATCCTGGGGCTTCCTACTAGATTTATCTGTATGCAAAGTTTTCCTTCAAGGGCTGGTTTCTTTCTTTACTGTCCTTGTGATTATGGGCAAGCCATGTCGTTTCCCACAAACTGCAACTCCTCTCTGCCAGGAAAGGCTTATTCTCTCTTTTTCTCAAGGTAGGGTTGAAGTTATAAGAGAACTTTGTAACACAAACTGTAAATGCCACTTAAATATGAGCTAGTATTATTTTGCAGTTTAAAGAACAGTCAAGGGGCATCAAGTTTGTTTGCCAGTTGCATTAAGAATAAATATCATTTAGTTTGTTTAAAAAAAAAAAAGCAAACAATGTATGGAGAAGGTGAGTGCCTGGTGTCATGGAAAGAACATGGATCAGTAGACCTGGATTCTAGACCCAGCCCCATCACTTGCCCATGCTCTATGACCATGGGCAAGTGATTTCACCCCCCTGTGCCTCAGTGTTCTGTGTAAAATGAATAGGTTGGACAAGGTTCCCTAAGGCTCCATTCAGCCCTAATTTCCCATGATAAAAAAAAAGAAGAAGTAAGCTGGGAAATACCAAAGTTTAAGCTCTTACTGTGGTGTTTACTTGTTCTTACTGGAAAGACTATTAAGGGACAGCTCTTAATGGCTGTCTATCTGTCAGAAGAAGTGCTTCTTGAGAGAGCTGTAGTGGGGGGGGGTAGTTAAATGATTGAAATAGCTATGAGACTTGGCTTCTGCATTTCCTGCCTTTCCATTTAAAATCTGCCTTAGTGATTACTGACCTGTGGGAGGGAGGGAAAGGGAGGATGAGGAAGAAAATTCCTTTTATGCTCCTTCATTCAATTTTCTTAATTTTCTATGTCAAAAAGGACAAGTTAAGGTAAATGAGATTTTTCAGTTTAGAGAAAAGACTTGGGATGGGGGTGGGGGTTAGGAAGAGGAGCTTTAATAAAGGCCATTGAAGAATGTATGAAGACCACCTTATGCCAGTGGTTCTTAATCAGGTTCATAGATAGATTTTTTTTGGGGGGGGTTGTGAACTTGGATGAAGGAAAAAAATCACATCTTTATTTTTTGTTACTTCTAACTGACATTTAGCATTTCCTTCTATTATTTAAATACATTTTTTTGAAAAGGGTTCCATGGCCTTCACCAGCCTAAAAAGGGGCCCATGACATAAAAAAAAAAAAGGTTAAGAACCCTGCCTGACACAGAGGAAGACAGTCATTTGTTAGAACTGGAAGGGACTATCCAGTCCAAACCCTTTATTTTATAGATGAGAGGAAATTGAGCCCCAGAAAGAGGAAGGTCACACAATCATCCATTTGCACTGAGAATAGATCAAGAGGAATAAGGTTTTTCACTGAAGTTGGTGGGATTTAGGTTAGCTATAAAGAAGAGATTCCTTACAGTGAGGTCTCAATTAAACATTGAAATAGGTCACCAAGGGAGGTTGTGGAATTTCCTCTGGAGGGTAAAATGCACACATGCGCGCGCACGCGCGCACACACACACACACACACACACACACACACACACACACACACACACACACCCCACTGGTAGGATAGATCTTCTTCTGTCTTGAATGGTTTGTGTGGTGGGCCTGCATGAGGACAGGGGCATGTTGTAAATGACCTTTCACTGTCCCATTTGTTTTATCATTCTTTGGCAGGGAAGAGTCAGTTCCCTCATCCAAGCCCCCTTTCTGGCCAAGACAAATCTCTAACCTTTGAATTTTTCTACTCTCAGAAAATCAAAATTAAAGATGAATTAAAGACTTGCCATGAAATGATTTTTTGGTAGCCTGTTTACTATCTACAGGGTGTCCTGTTTTTTGTTCATATTTGGATGTGTGTGGGGGGGTTGGAATGAGAATCTTGACATTATTGAAAAGTGGACTTCAGGGACTGTTGAGTATTTCAAGCCCTGAAATTAATATATCCTAATTTGTTGTTTGGAAGTGGTTAGCCACATTATCCTGGCCTCCAGCAAATAACAGAGACCATGAAAGGGCAGGAAAAAGCACAGTAGCTCCTTTTGGGGGGGGTTTAAAAACCAGGGTATTTCAGAAATGTTGTTTTCTGTTTAAACCACTCTATTTTTTTCTTTCACTCCAAATGCTGACTTAAACTCTTCAAAGCTTGTCTTTTTGCAGGGGAGGTGGGAGGGGAGAACTGTGTTATTAGGAAGCTTATTTTTTTAAAAAAATTCAAATTAAAATGACTGGGCTTTCCCCAAGCCACAGAAACTTCAATGCTACTAACTGCAGTGGAGCTCTAATAGAAACCCATGCAACCTGGATAGAGGTTGCTGGGGGACCTTTTCTCAGAGAGTGCTTTCAATGCCTTTGGGTCACCTTACTGGGACACAAGATAGATATAGTATGTAAGCTCCATGAGGTCAGGGGCTGTTTCATTTTTATCTTTGTATTGTTGATACCTGTCACATAGTAGGCATTTAAAAAATATTTGTTGCTGACTAATAGGAGAGGAAAAGCAAAATCCACTAATTTGGGACTCTAATTTTCTGTGCTAGGAAATCCCCATGCTCCAAAAACTGAGAATTAGCATTTGGTGGGAGTGGGAAATGCAAGAAGGGCTCTCGTGTATGAGGTTTAGCCAGATGCTATCTCTGTCTCTTTTTTACTTCTAATAACCTTTATTGATGCATTGTATTTTATATTCACATAATACCCTCTCTGAGGACACCTTTGTCAACCCTACATTATACATGCTTTTGTCCCCTGCCAAGAAGGTAATTTTTCTCCATGGACAAACTTGCATTGAGGGCTTTGTGGGCCCAATCACCTTCTCACTCTTTTCCCCTCTAATGTCCCCACCCACTTCCCTTTTTTCTTTCTCTTATCAAGCCTTGTTGGAGACCAACAGATACAAATGCTAAAGTCTCTCTCATCATCAATTTTCCTGACAGTCAAAATCAAGTAACTCTGACTTTGAATGTCTGTCTCACACTATGGACCACAAATGACTCCCGTGGGACCATCTCCTTTCCAAATGAAGCTCATCAGAATCAATGCTGTTAAAATCTTTTCTGACAGGCCCCCAAGCAGACATAGTTTTCTTGGCCATTGACTGTTGATGTTACCGAAATCTTTGCAAGTCAGTATGGTGGAAGGCACACTGGACTTGGAACCAGGAAGCCTGAATTTGAGTCTAAGCTTTGACATTGACTGCCTATATGACCGTGAATGCGTTATTCTCTCTGAAGTACAGATTTTCTAATCTGTAAAATACGTGTGTTACCTTACCTCTCTGTAGTTGTGATGGAAGCATTTTGCAAATCTGGAAGTACTCTGTAAGTGTGAATTGTTCTTGTGACTCGAAAAAATTCATAAGGAATTAAAAAAAACCCAAATATTAAGAGTATAAAAACTAAAAAGGGGCTGGATCTAGCTGCTTAATGAATGCTCATTGATCAATATTTTGTTTATCATACATATTTTATTCAGACTTGGGTTGAGACATGAGTATTTGAGATCCCAAGTCTCCACCTACCAGGTGCTGTGGGAAATGGAAAACATACATTGTTTATTCAACAGGCTGCTCCTTGGCTCTAAAGGAATTCTTTGTAGAAGTACTAGGGTAGTCAGCTTTCTCCTTCCAAGCATGCTTTATAGATCATCAGACTTATGCCTAAGCAAATTATTGTTATGATTGGCACACAGAGAAGGACCCAGATGACCTCCTGAAAGGGCTATTCCAGGTCTCTGTATGAGCCCAAGATCATTATTGATCTTGGCAAGGTGGGGGTGGCATTTTTGACTATTTGAATCTAGGCATGCAGCACATGGTACAATGGAACAAGTTTGGGGCTTACATTCTGACTGAAGACCTGGGTACTATTTAACCGTAGGCAAAATACTTACTCTAGCTGAGCTATGCTTTTCTTCATCTGAAAGATGAAGATATATAGACATACAGGATAATAATACCTGTAGTGTTGATCTCATCTATTCATTTTGAGGAAATTATATTACTTCTAAGTCACCAGGCACTCCATCAATATTTTATCATTTTGCAACATAATAATAGCTAATCATAACAATAACTAGCATTTATATGGCATTTCAAGGCTTGCAAAGTGCTGTAAATATAACTAATTTGATCTTCTAAAGGACCTTGTGAAGGTAGGTATTATTATCTCCATTTTATGGACAAGACTAAGGCACAGAGAAGTTAAATGACTTGCCTAGGGTCACACAGCTAGGCAATGTCTGAGGCAGGATCTGAATTGAATTCTTCCTCACTCCAAGTTCAATACCCTACCCACTATACCACCTAGCCATCCCTGTAGTTGGTGGCTAAGAATGATAAAGCCATTAGGGCTTTATCATTGTGTTGTGTTGTGGTCTAGTTTTTTGATATTTATGGTTGTGGTCCATGCCCCCAGTTATACAGATTCTGACATGGGAATTGGCAAGGAACTGAGACTATTATATCTGAGTAAGATTCATTTAACAGCTAAAATGCAACATGGCAGAGCTGGCTTGGTAGAAGGGGAATGCATTCCTTCACTTTGGGGGAAAAAAGTGAATTGGAAGTGTTCAAAACATAAGATGACCTGGAGGCGAGATTTTTAAGTTGGCACTGAAAGAAATTCTATTTCCACAGTAAATGAGTCTCCTCTGAAGTATGCTCATGCCAGTGGAGCAAATAAAAATAACTTCATAAATTAAAGTTTATACAGTCAAGAATGATATTTCTAAAATATTGCACCCTGGCTGAAAACCTCAGAGGCTGAGTTTACAATTGACATCCTTAGTCTTGAAGGTTAATGGTGTTTATTGAAGGTTAGACTATACACATACGCAATTTTTAAAAAATGAATTTTGGTAGCAGGCAAGAGGCATGTCTGTGTTTACTGGTCCTAGGTTTGTGGGACAATTAAAGTGGTTTTTTTTCCCCAGGAAAGTATGTCTTTGTCCTGCTTCATTAATTCTACTAGTAACTAGGGGCGGCTAGGAGTGAATAGAGCAGTGGCCCCAAAGTCAGGAGGTCCTGATTTCAAACACTTAACACAAAAACTAGCCATGTGACCATGTGCAAGTCAACCCCAATTGCCCTCTAAAAAGCAAAAAAAAAAAAAAATTCAAATAGTAACTGGCTTACTTTTAGATTTGGTATCACAGAAACTTTCCTCTGCTAGACTAAAAAGTGCTTCTCTTTAGTAACTATTTGCAAAGTCAAAATATGTACTACATATGAGATGGCAAAGTTATTATTTGCATCTCTAGAACTTGGAATAGCACCTGGTACCTAATAAGCACTTAATAAACACTTGTTGACTTGACTCTTTTTAATACCTTTGTCTTTGAGGGGCACCAGTGGCATAATGTCTTAGGTGCTGCATTTGGTGTCTAGAAGACTGTGCTTCCCACATTTATTGATTAGCTATGTGACCCTGGACAAGTCACGTAATTTCTGCCAGTCTGTTTCCTCATCCATAAAAATCATAATAATATTTATAGGATTATTGCCAAGCTCAAATGAGAACGTATGCATAAGGTGTTTTGTAAATTTTTAAATGTTATATAAGTGTCACTTATTAAAAGTGGCAGTCCAAGGAGTTATCATGTGGGATGAAGTCCTGATTTTTTTTAGGACTTTACCCCTGTAATTAAAGTCACCTTGGAGGGGAACCTTTTATTCTTCCCCATCAGTCAAGGAATAAATGTGTATAGGAAATGTGTTGAGATATTTTGTGTGTGTGTGTGTGTGTGTGTGTGTGTGTGTGTGCACGCGCGCATGCTCACGTATGTGTTTGTAGCAGTAATGAGAAGGATTTTGGTTTTGTGTGTTACTTTTAATTTTTTTTTTTTAATTTTAAGCAATTGGGGTTAAGTAACTTGCTCAAGGTTACACGGCTAGTCATTATTATTTATGCGTGGGTGCTCATTTTCTGAGGCCGGATTTGATCTCGGGTCATCCCAACTCCGAGGCCGGCGCTCTTACTCACTGCGCCACCTAGCCGCCCCTTGTGTGTTACTTTTAAAGACAAAGATTGAAGGGGTAGCTAGGTGGCTCAGTGAATAGAGCATTGTCCCTGGAGTCAGGAGGACCTAAGTTCAAATCTGGCCTCAGAATAAGGAATTCAAAAGTTTGACAGCATTTGTAAAAATAAGGAGCAAGCTCTTTTATTCACGTGAATTACTGATTAAAACCACACTAAAGCAGAACCTGGCTAGATCCCCAAGACCCTGTAAATATTGTTCCTCATTTAATCAAATTAAAAAGTCAGCAATAGTTGGATGTTTATTGGCAACACAGTGATCTTTCTGTGATGCTTTAACTTTATAATAACACTCTCAGAGTTTCCTCTTAAGCTTTTCTTTCTTTTTTTTTTAACCACTAGCATTTTTTTTTCCAAGTGCTGACCTTCCTTTCTGTAATAGAGTTTCTAGTGGACTCTGAAGGAAAATGAAGCTCTTGCTTTGACAGCCTGTTAGGTCTTTGGAAGTAAAATTTCCTGCTGAGCTTTGGTTCCTCAAATTCCCAGATAATTCAATTTGATTTTTATCTTTCTTGTGATATCCTGTCACACTCCGAAGAAAGGTGCTGGGGGAGAGAGGGTGGGGATGGACAAAAGCTTTTCTTGGAGGTAGAATGAATGCTGATATATGGTAACTTGTTAAGAATTCCTGCAGCAACCTGGTAAAGTGCATCCTGCCTGCTCTGCCCCAGAGACAAGGCAATAGTTTACTTTCCACATGCTTTTGTGTTTTTTCTTTTAACTAAGGGATTTATTTTATTTTTCTTCCTATTACAGCAAGGTACTTCCACATCTGGGTGTGCAGGAAAAGCTCCTAGTCTAGTTAAAGGAAATGAAGTCTATTGACTAGAAAAAAACAAGCAAATTTCCTGTTTTGAGCCACGGAGACTGCATATGTATCAGCAGCCTTGGGGAATGGTTGAGGGCTATGGAAGGGGCTCTGTATTGAGACTGCTGGGCGGCCTGATCTCCCACTGATTTCCTGGATGTCCCCAAAGGGGTCATATCACCCAGAGGGGCCTCTAGACTCTTAGGCATAAAATAAGGAGATTGGATGAGATCATATCTAAACTCCAGTTTTTAGCAGTCTCTCTCCTTACTTAAAGGATTTTGGAGTCATAGGGCTATAAGGGACTTTAGCAATCACCCTCCTCCCCCCGGGTTCCTTATGAGGTAGTGGAGGAATCACCAGAATGCAACCTGAGAACGAATCTGTGTCCTCTGTAGCACCAACACTTTCTCCTGGAATCCTTAGGGACTGAGAGCCTGAGACCATGTGGAGGAAGGGTTCCTTAGCCTTCTTGCAGCTCTGTTCATAGCCAGTAGCATTGGTGGGAAGAGGGAATGGTTTCTGCTTTTCTACTTCTCTTATTTTCTCTAGCTATCTCTGAGGCCCCATGGGTACACTGGTTTGGTAGTGGCTGGTGGAGGGAAAGGGAGAGATTTGTCCTTGCCCAGACACGTTTTCTCTGAGACCATCGTGGCAGTTTCTCCTGAGTCAGCTCAAGGCTTGGTTCCACACTTCCTTTGCCCCGTTACTTCTAGGTAACTGTTGGTGGCAAGCTTTGTTGCTTTGTTCTTTGGGACTTAGACTCAATCCAGCAACCAGATACAGTTGCTGTTGATTCTATGGGGTAATAAGAGTCAACTAAGTACCACTGTGGATAGATAACACTGGGCTGGAGACAGAAAGATCCAAGTTCAAATCCAGCCACAGATACTAGCTGTGTGGCCCTGGGCAAGTCACTTCACCTGTTTGCCTCAGTTTCCTCAACTGTAAAATGGGGATAAGAATACCAGATACCTCCCAGTGTTGTTGTGAGGATCGAGTGAGATATTTATAAAGCACATAGTATAGTTTCTGGCATGTCGTAGACATTACCTAAATGCTTATTCCTTTCCCTTGTTCTTTGTCCTTCTTTCTTAAAGAGGACCATGACGTCAGGGAGGTGATGCCATGAAATGATGCAAGTGAATTGGATTTAAGTGAGGGAGGGCTATGCAGCGTCACCAGCCTCACTTTTTCCTCCGGAGCCATCTGGGTCCAGTGGCCAGAAACATATCAGGATGACTGGAGATGGCCCCCATTCCCTTCCCTAATGAAATGACATGGGAGCTTCAAGAGAACCCAGTAAGCCCTGTAGCCCAGCTCTGACAGAGTGGAAGTAGAATGGCTCTGTATGCAACTTCCAGAATCCCTAGGGAAGAGTTGGTAAATTGGGGCACCCATAAAATCATATATTGTGCTGGGCCTTATAGTCATATTAAAATAGGAAATGGGGCCTGGAACTACAGGGAGCTCTTTCTCCTTATCTTTGCTTCCCTTCCCCGTGCCTGCAATTCTCAGCTTAAGCCGACTTTCTCCAAGAAGCCTTGCCTGGTTTTCCTAGTCTAAGTGTCTTCCTCCTGAGACTACCCCAACCCATCCTGTATATGTTGTGTTTGTACGGGTCTGTTTGCTGTAGACTGAGCTTCCTGAGAACTGAGATTGCTTTTCACTGTCATTCCTTTGTATCCTTGATCGTTTCAGTGGGCTCTTGCTCTTTGTGACCCCATTTGGGGTTTTCTTGGCAAAGATCTAGAGTGATCTGCTATTTCCTTCTCTAGCTCATTTTACAGATGGGGAAATGAGGCAAAGAAGGTTAAGTGACTTTCCCAGGGTCACACAGCTAGCGTCTGAGGTCAGATTTGAACTCAGGAAGATTAGTCTTCATAACTCCAGACTTGGCACTCTGTGCCTTATGGGACCACCTAGCTGCCCTACCCTGGTACATAGTAGGTGCTGAATTAATGCTGGTTGTCTGACACTGCCTGGCAGGAGTTCTTTAGTAATGGGGATCCAGAAATAGTTAATGGGCATACCAGTGCCCCTCATCAGTGGAGCAGTCAGTCAATAGCAAGCCAGTCAGATAGTTTTGAATGATGGCTCTTTAGCTGCTGATTGCTTGTTGATTGGCAGGGCAGGCAGATTGTGATGGTGGACAAAGGAATATCTGAAGACAGGAGAATTTTCCTCTTCTCCCCCCTCCTCTGTGCTGATTCAACATAAAAGGAAAGTGATGGATGGCTACCTGAAGAGAGAGTGTGTCCAAGGTGCTCTGGACAAGCCAAAGCAATAGTGGATGCATGTGTGCTGAAGATGGTACGCTGGAAAGAGTATTGGGCTTAAAGTAGGCAAATTTAGGTTTGGATCCTGTCTCCAGTCACTTCACCTCTTTGGGGCTCCAAGGGGTTGGACTAGAAAGTTCCCTTCCAGCTCAGTGGAGAAAACCTCAGCTTCTAAACAAAGATAGTAGAGGAGGCTTTTCTGTACTCTCCCCTTCTGGCCATGGGAGAAGATGAATGAATGTGGCTTTTGTAAAGCATTTTGGGCTCCTCTCGAGTTGGTGTCCTTATTTACATATGCTAATCAGCCCAGTTAAACGCCTCCATTGTTATGCTCCCTGGATATGTGTTTGGGGGATGTAACTTTTGAGAATTGCAATAGCAAACCCAGTAAGCATCCTCTCCCCACATCCAATTCATTTTTAGACTAGGGCTTGATATGAAAGCTGTGTGAGAAGTAGGATCACTGCTGCTGCAACCAAAATGTGGTCGAGGATGATCATCCAAAGAGCAAACTTCTTTATGAATGATGACACAATGCATGAAAAATGCACCGTCTCGCTGACAAATGTCTTGGCATGGTGCCCCAGGAAAGCAAGCTGAGCCTGGGTGTATTAGACACACACACACACACACACACACACACACACTCACACACTCTCTCTCTCTCTCTCTCTCTCTCTCTCTCCCCTCCCTCCCTCCTCTTTTCTCTCTGTTGCTTCTTTCTTCTCTTTCCTTTCTCCCCCCTCCCCGCCTTCTGTCTCCGTGTCCAGGCCCCTGTCCTGATGCACTCTGTGTCTGTTATGATTCTTTTTCTCTTTGGATTCCCTGAATCAGAGAGCCTTCTTTGGCTTCTTGGAGGAAGTCAGAAGAAAGCCCAGGAAATGTAGAGAAATATGATGTTGTAACAAAATAGCCTGTTTCTTATTCCCTACCATATTGGAGAAGACAGTGGGATTGGGGCTGAGTAGGTTCAGTCTAGGAATCCAAACACATTCACTGACCTAGAATTCCTGCCACATCCATCTGCTGCCTGTACTGCAGTGTTTGGAGTGAGACCATGTCCCCCTTACCATCACTGCGTTCAGTCATGGCAGTACTCTGTAAGGGAGGGGCTCTAGTCAACTTGTTCTTCTCTCATTCTATGACTTGGACCCTCCTGGTGTCTATACCATTGGATGACTGTATAGGTAAAAATTCTTTCATCCTATTTCCTCTCTTTGTATTCTTATCCAGTGGTTTGTTGGAGTCAACTGAAACCAGCTTTAATTGTCAAATTTTCAGTGTGAGCATTTACACGTTGGAAAATTGGCAAACCATATAAATCAGGGCTTGTTTTAACATTTCTTTGACTGTCTAGCCTGAAGAAAGTTATGGAGAAAAATTTTAATAATGCAGGTTAAATGTAAAAATGTCGTGCACACATTTTTTTTGTAGAGCCAAGAGTTAAACATTTTCTGGCATACCCCTTCATTTTATCCCTGTTCATTTCATACTAACCCCTACATAGTCTTAATATACCTCTGCTGCTCTCCTGGCCTGTTGTGCCTTCTGGAACTTTTGCTCTGTTGTTAAAACGCTCACCCTCACCCACCATTTTTATCTCACATACTTTCCATCTGTTTCTGGTGCTCAGAATTGCAGAAAAATTTGATTTCAGATAGAATTTAAGCTCCTTGAGGACAGGAACTTTTCATTTTTGTTTTTGAATCCCCAGTGCCTAGCATAGTGCTTGGAACATGGTGGTACGTAAGAACTGCTTATTGATTGATTGAGGACACTGAGTCCCCTGAAACCCTATGTAATATTGGGGTCTCCTTCTCACAAGCTCCCAGGCCCGGGTTCTTCATTTGCCTTTGAGTCCAGCATTCACTGAGTTTGTGAGGCAGAGGTTGAGACTGGTGGGGTGCAGAAGAAAAAAAATCCCCCATCTTTCTGTAATACACTTTGTTATGCAGCTGAGTCAATACCCTCTATTGGAGTCATTGATATTATTTATTAAAGGTAGAAACTTTTGAGTCTGGAAACAACCATTAAAGGGTGACCTTGAGGGAGGAGATGGAGAATGGTTAGGTAGGGAAAGGACAGGGTCTGAGAGGGGAAAAGAATGGAAAGGAGGGTGACCAGCTGTAGGTTAAAGACCAGGGAATTCATCTAGGAGAACAAGGACCTAATTGGACATTGAGCCACATGCTAGTGGAAGTTATTGGTAGAAAAAGTGTTGATTCTGCCATTGAGTCTTAGCTTTTGTAGAACTGTGAAGAGACCTTGGCTGTCATTTAGTCCAACTCCCTTCATCTTCCTCTGTATGATTATTAGAATGTAAGCTTTGTGTAAGTAAATGTCATTTCATTCTTTGTACTTTCATCCCCATAGCATAGCATATATAGCGTATGCTTAATTGTTGATTGATTTGTGTGGCCTATTTTTCTTCCAGCTCCGATTGGGGTACAGATGTTAAACATGACCTAACAGGACCCACAGTATTTATTGTCTATGGCACATGTACTTATACCTGTGCTGAAATTTAAGCCTAGATTTGGAGTGAGAGTAGCTGATTTCAAAACCCAGTTCTACTTGTGTGACTTTAGACAAATCATTTAGCTTCTCTGGGCTTCAGTTTCCCATGTGAATAAAGGGGCTGGACTCTACCATCCCTTCTGGCTTCAAACCTTTGATGCTATGATCTAATTCAATTTCTTTATTTTAGGGATGAGAAAACTGAGGCTCAGAGAGGTTGAACCAAGTCTCCCAAGTTCACACAGCTGGTTGGTTTTAAAGTACTGACTTTCCTTTCTGCAACAGGATCTGGGGTTGGAATCCAGGTTTCACTCATCTGTTAATTAATCAGTACAACTTTTATTGCAGCCCATAAAAATGCAACAATAAAAAAAAAAAACCAAACCCAGAACAAAACCCAGTCTAAAGGATTTGCAATAGCCCACACAAAGTTTGCATGATTCTGCTTCTCTATTCAGTGAAATCCCTCTTTCCCCCTAGGACCTGTGCAATCCTCCAGACTCATAATGCTACCCTGTGTCTTGAACTCCTCTTGGAAGAGGAAAAAACAATTAAGAGTTGATAGAGAGACAGTTGTCCACCATTTTGATGGTTTTCTTTGTCATACTATGATATTTATAGGTCCCTAACCTTATGAGGTCACCATAAAGGCCTTTCACTACCTATCAAATGAAAATGAACTGGTGGTTGCTAGAGAGGTCACCCCATTCGCAAAGACTTACACCACCCAAGTAAGTCATAGCAATAGGGGTGGGCCAGGTTCCTGTTTTTGTTCTCCTCCTTCTTGGCTATAGTCTTTTGCTGTTCCTCCATCTTGGAAGTTCATGAGCATAACCCTCTTTACCTCGACAGGCTGATATTACCCAGGAATTCCCACTTCTCTCAGAAATCCAGATTCTGATCTTTCTAGGACTTTGGGACTATTCAGGAAATTTCCCCCTCTATAGAACTCTGTCCCCAAACTCTAAGATCTAAGGTTCCTAGAGAGGCAAATCCAAGACTGGAGCTGCTCAGGAATTCCCTTTTTCTCTCTGAAAGGCAGTGGCTCAGGAGCTCTCATTACTCATATGACTGAAGGAATATGCAGCTTCCACCTACTTCTGCCACTGCTTCTTCAGGGCTGGGTCCAGGCACTCAATCCAGGAGCTCTCAATATTTTGTCACTTACTCAACTGCTTCCATCTCATAAGATGAACAGAGAATGGTTAGAGAGTTCTTGAGGGGCTATGCCAAAGTACACTTGTCTCAAGTCTCTGGTCTCTGACCAGTTCTCCAAAAAGGATAAAAGGACTGAACCTTCAAATCACCCTCTTTCCCCTTTTTATAGACCTAGCATAAAATAGTGATTCCTACCCAAAATAACTCTATAATAATCCAAGATAATCAACTCATCCCCAGTTGGAGATACAATCAAAGTCCTAAACAAAGGATTACCTCCATGTAAGGAACTTCCTTATTAACTGTGTCTCTCCCCTTCCCAATCCCTTCCCTCCCCCCAAATTACAAATATTATAAATTGGCAATGGAATGATCTTACACTACCATTTAATGCCTTTGTGTTAGACTTTGATTGTAATGTATTTATATAAATGATATTGGTTGGAATAACCTCTTGCAGGATATGCCTGTTATAACAGTCATGGAACTGGTCCATGATTCTTTGATGGATGTTTTTCTGCCTTGACTCTTGATGGTAACTTCCAAACTTTCCCTCTTTTGGATTCCTCCTGGATCTCTTCTCTTAGCCTGCTTGATTGTCAGAATAATCCTTTAGCATAGCTAATTCCCTAGGAGAACTCTCTTCCAGCTCAATTACCCTTTCTCCCACTCAGGCCTTGGGCTGTTTTATCAGATCTTCATCAGAATCTTGACATTTGGGACACTGGGACCTTGGATTTGGAAGTGAGTCTTGTAGCTTTTTTTTTCTAACAAGGAAAATAAATGTTTCTATCTCTGTTGCTCAACAAAAAATGTTGTCTCTAACAACAAATAATAAATTCTTTCTCTAAAAATAAACTACTACCAAGGAAAACAAATGATCTTCCCAGTTGCAGACTGGGAAGGACAGCATGAAACTGGTTGCCAGGGGATTGCAGCTCAAGAAACACAAGAATATTTAAGAGGGCATTGAGCTGCCCCCAGTGGAGAGTTCAAGGCATTGGGTCCCGGTGAGCCACCTCTCAGGGAGCCAAAATAACTTCTGCATTTGATTGCTGAATTGCTGTCAGTGACCTTTAAGGAATCCTGGTGTATGGGAATAGTCTCAAGGGCTTATAGTTGACAGTTATTGTCATATTTTCAAAAGGGCAAGCAAGTAGATGCCTCAAACTATAGGCTAGCAAGATTGACATTTATTTCTAGAAAAAATTCCAAAATAGAGTTATTAATGGAAAGTTTGTGAGTGGTCAGAAAGGGAAGATGTCATTGATCACTAAGAATCAGCATGAGTTTGTTAAAAACAAAATGATTTCTAAAACCCTGTCTAACTCTGACTGTAGTTATTATGTGCACACTGGGTTCTAATCCTGTGTCTGATACTTATTAGCTTTGTGACTAAGGGCAAGTTATATAGCCTCAGATAGCCTCAGTTTCTTTACCTGTAAAACAAAGGTAATAATACTTGCAGTACCTATTTCATGGGGTTGTTGTGGAGGGAAACATGTTTTTAACCCTAAAGAAGTGTATAATGCATGCTACTGTTCTCATTATGAATAATAATTATAGTAATAAATATGTCACTGTAATCACATTTCATTTTTGACAGGTTGAGACTAATAGATGGGGACAATGCCGTGGACATGATACATCTTGATTTCAGTAAGGCATTTTGATAATCTCTCATGATATGCCTCTGGACAAGATGCAGAGATGAGAAACGGTTGAAGAGATACATGGAGAAATCGTTCAAAACTGGGGTTGTGTTAGAGAAGATACTCATTATTTATTGGTGTGGTACTGCTTATGTTCAGTTTGTGCTGCCCCCCTTAAAGGAGAGTGCCCAGAGGATGACCATCACCACTTCTTGCCATCCTATGAAGACTGGCTAAAAGATACTAGGATATTTAAACAAGAAGACTCAGGGGACATTAAAGCTGTCTTTAATCATGTGCAGGTTTATCATGAAGAAAGAGATTAAAGTTGTTCAACTTAGTCCTAGAGGACAAAATATGAACGTGTGAAAGTTGCAGAGAGGTTGGACATTAGGAGCGATTTCCTAATAGAGAGCTGCCACAAAGTAGAATGGGTTGCCTCGGGGGCAGTGAGTTCCCCTTCACGGGAGGCCTTCAAGCTGGCCATTTGTCAGTTGTGAAATAGAAGAAGGATTAGACGTGTGGACTCTGAGTTCCCTTCCAAGTATGTAATTCTGTAAATTAACCTTCACTCTTCTCTTCCCTCTGGAGTTTTGCAACCAGTTGATCTGTCTGAATCGTTTTAATAGGGTTCTACAGGGGAGATTTGCTTTTCCTTATCCCCTTTTCTTATCCTTCTTAGGCTAGATTGTCTCAGAAGGGGAGACGTACAAAGAAGGCTGTTTCTAGTAAATGGCCCTTTGCGCTCTGTTTAATCCATGGGTTGCTCCTGAGACGGTAGGAAGTCTTTGGGATGGTTGACACTGCTTGGGAGATCTCATTCTTCCTCCTTGACTGGCTTTATTAATTTGTTCATTTGGCATAAGTAAATTTGTGTGATGGAGAGTTTTTTCCTTTTGAATTCTGGTCCAAGGGGGTGGTCAGAGTTCATCTAAGAATATCAACTCTTTGATTTCACCAATCACTACTGGTATTTGCCAATTTGCAGGACTGGATCTTTTTTTTTTTTTTTTAAAGCAATTGGGGTTAAGTAACTTGCTCAAGGTTACACGGCCAATCATTTGTGTGTGGATGCTCATTTTCTGAGGCCGGATTCGATCTCGGGTCATCCCAACTCCGAGGCCAGCACTCTTACTCACTGCGCCACCTAGCCACCCCCTAGGCAGACTGGATCTTTAATCAAGATATTTTATCAAATAGGCTGACTACGTTTGACATATATTTATCACTATTAATCTAAATAAATGTTTTGTTAAATTCATTATTGTTGGTTGAAAGATATTAGGATGTTTAACCAAGAAGACTGTTCTTTAATATATTTATCTGTCACTTACCATTAACTCTTCCCTCTCCTACCTTATAGCAAAAAGGTACAGTTAAGCTAAACAAATAAACACATTAGCCAAGTTGGACAATGGATACGTGGTTCTGTACTTGTGCCCATCATCTCTCCACCAAGAGGTGGCTTATATCCCTGTCAGCTATCTCAGATAATAATTGGTCCCTGGCATCAATGAGTATTCCGAAATCTTTCACTGCTACTCTCATTTGTATTATTGTTGGACACATGTTTTTCCAGTCCAGGGAGGATAATTAAAAATGATCACAGCCGATCACTCTCACTAGTCAATTTTACTTTCCATCAGTTCAAATAATCTCATTCCAGGCCAAGCTCACTTCCAAGATTATTGGCAGGTATCACTGGACTTCTCTTGATTAGAGAGAATGTCTATGTAGAATCTTTGAGCTCTGTCCTTTAATTTGTCCCATTAATCTGAAATGACAAAAGTTTCTTGGGGGAGAGAGAGTTTAATTATGACTAAGGTTCATTAGAGCCAGAAGGCACATCAAAGATCATTAAAACTTGAAAGAGATTAAAGGCCCTCTGATCTAATACCATCATATTATAAGTGAGTAGATTGAGGCCTAGAGAGATTGGATGACTGACCCACAGTCACACAAGTACTAAGTGTTGAAGCAGGGGCTCTCCTCCAGTTTCTGATATCAAGTCCAGTGTTCCTTTCATTGGACCATGCTTTCTCATTTATTCAGAACTAATTTCTGCAAAGCTAAGTTACTCTCTTACAGAAACATGTATATGTCTCTCTTTTGGCACTGGCCATTTTGAAGATCAAAGGTAAAGTTATTTTAGATGCTGCAATTAAATCACTACAGCAACATATGCATTAGTCTATTATTTCTTTTTATGAAACTATCTCTGAAGTGCCATGTATTTCAATCTGTTTTTTTAATGTTCTCAAAAGATACTGAGTATGTTTTTTTTTTTAATGGCTTGGATTCTACTGGTCTGTAAATTCACCGAAACTACTTCTACTGGTTCTTGAAATGCACTTTCATTAGATTGTAAGATTCTTGAGGATAGGAACTGTCTTTTGCCTCTTTTTTCATCCCTCCTGCTTAGTACAGTGCCTAGTATGTAGTAGGCACTTAATAATTATTGATTGGTTGACTTCTATGTAATTTTGCTTGAATGGTTTTTTGAATTTCAGCAAAGATGACCAACTGAATGTTGTTGCCTATTAAATTGTTGACTTGTTCACAAAGAACAAGTTTGTCAGTTTTTTAAAGCCCAATATATCACAATGAATTCTCAGCACTATTCAAAATTCAGTCCAGGACTCAGACACTTGTTTAAGCCTTGATGATCCTCAACAGGAATAAGCAGTATCTGTGGGTGCCATTAGCAGGTCCAACGCACAGAGAAGGGAAAGGAGAAAAAGGAAGATAAAGCAGATTAAGAAAACAGAGAGAATCAGAGAGAGCAGTAGCAGTGTCATAGAATATCAGAACTAAAAGGGACCTTAGATGCTATCCAATCCAACCCCCTCAATTTACAGGTGAAGAAACTGAGTCTGAAAGCAACTTGGCCAAGTTTACCTAGTGAGTGACTTACAAAAAAAAAGGAAGAGAAGAAAAGGTACACCTGGAGGATGTCACCTGTAACTTCACCAGATACAATTATGTTAGACATTTTCTGAAATTCAGAAAGCCAGTAAAACAAAAATGTGGAAATGAACTATATTTATAGGAGTATAGGCTCTGGGTGAGGGTCTATGTGGGCAGTAGTTATGTTAGTTGTTTTTAGCAAAAATATCATTATAAATATTGCTGCTGAGAATTATCATGTTTAGCGAGTGCATATAGAGCCAGCCTGGATATCATTTTTGGACCTCGGTTCCAGTCCAAGGCTCTGATGTTGACCATCTCTGGGCTTATGGGCAAGTCATTGTCAATGTCCTATGAAATTAATTCAGCGTCTAAATTATAGAAGAGCTGCCGATCTGTTATCAGTAGAAGGAGTTTCCAGGATAGCAATCCAGTTTTCTGGATTAAATCACAGGTTCAGGTCAAGCTCTCCTGGCTTACTCCACCTCCCCCACCCAAAATGCCTTTTCAGGAATGTCAAAGATAAAAACACTTCACACATTCATTTCAGCTTTTCCTGCCTGCTTGCCCAAAGCTGAGTTGATTTCTCAGCTTGAAAAACCTACAGCTCCAAAACCTAGAGTTTAGAAAACATAAGAACTGGAAGGAGAATATATAATCCAGTCCCTTCGTTTTATAAAGTGCCTGTCCAGGATCATAAGTGAGAGAACTGGACTTTGCACCCTGTAGCAAGCTGTCTCAAAGGGCGGGATCCCTGAGGGCAGGAACTCTCTTTTACCTCTTTTTTGTACCCTCCCTCACCCTTAGCACACATACCAAATGCTGGATAAATGCTTAGGAACTGACTACTTATTGAGTCTTTCCCCTGACACCCCAAAACTTAGATACAAAGGCTCGGAGACATACTGGCTTACAGTCTCTTAGACTTCTAGGATTAAACTCAACCTGAAATATCCAGGCATGGAGGTAGGGATTTGTGAAGAAATGACCCAAGGCAGGACTGATTCCACACTCCAGTTTCATGGGGGTTTTTCTCAATTTCCTCCACTTTTACTGGATCTCTCCTCAGCAGAGCTGATGCAGCTTGGGTTATCATATACCACCACATTATAGCTCACAATTGGCACATGCTAAGCATTTAATAAATGCTTGTCGACAGATTTATTTTTATATGGAACTTGACACTTTATAAAATGCCCTCTTCATAATAATCCTGTGAGGTAGGTTGAATAAGTATGACAATTTCCATTTTCCAGCTGAGCAAACTGAGGTTCTTGAAGTAAAGTTTCTTGTTAAAAGTCACAAAATTATTCAGGGGACTCAAATTCAGTCTTTCTCACTCTGAGGCTAGTGCTTCTTTCTACTATTCTATGTATCTCTTGTGGTGATACGACCCTAAACATCCCAAGCCAGAGAGAATAGATAAGGAGAACCCCAGGTGGGGCTGGCTCTGCCAGATAATCAGCCCCCTTTCTGCAAGGGGCCATTTCTTTACAGGATTCCCCATAGAGTAATCAGAGGACAAATCAGGAAGGTGTTTTTGGTTGGGCCTGTGTCTTTCAGAGGAAAAACAAACAACTTTAAGAGCAGCAAAGGGCCCTGAAGCCTGGCATTTTGGTTATCTTTGAAAGGATATCCTGTCCCGAATCATTTGTGACTTATTTGCCTAAGGGAAGTTTATGCAGAGAGGGTAGGGTGTTGTAATGAACAGATTACATTTTTAAAAAATGTACATTTAGAAACAATACAGTTTTTTAATAATCAGGGGAGCCCACCCCAACTGGACCCATTACAGGCCAAGTTGGGTTGTTGTTTTTTTTCTACTTGGTAACTTTTATGTTTTAAGCATAAGGCAATTGAAATCGAATGTCAGCCAAAGATAATCTCCTCTTAATATTTGATCTGGAGTAAGTGTGGAAGACAAGTTCTTTGTGCCATTGAGTATATTTTATCTGTACTTTAGAAATATTATTATCATATTTTGTTGAAAACCAAAGCAGCCTTTTTTCTTCAGATTTCGTACTAGGATGCTGAGTTTGGCCAGTGGGGAGTGGATGACCTGATGAATGTACTTTGTTATCTGTAAATATTTCAGCTGGTTACTATCAACTTACCCTTCTATGCACAATTCACCATTGGGCAAATCTATCTCTTTTTGGGGAACTAGTAGACTGGAGAGAGGGGACAAATTTATTTAAGAATTCCTAGCTTCCTCCAAAACTCAGATCAGTGGACCCCCTCCATGAGTTCTTTCTTGATTTTTAATACTGCCCTACCTCCTCATCTAATTAGACTTTGTATATGTTTTGCATATCCTTCTGTTCTATCCTACATGTTGCTTACCCCAGTGGAATGTAGACTTCTTGAGGGCAAAGGCTTTAATTTTTGTCTTTGATTTAAGTAATAGGTGCTTAATAAATGGTAATTAATTAGTTGATCCCCTTCCCTATTCTTTCCTCTACCTTACTCAGTTAAATTCGCCCAAGGTTTTTGGCAGAATAACTAACAAAAATAGACAAGGAAACATAGGTCCAGCCTCCAGAAATTGTAGGATATTAATGACCTCTTAGCTGTGACATGGAAGAAGTGGCTTTAACTCATCTCTGACCTCAGAAGGGTGGAGTAGCAATAGTAGAAACAGCACTAACTTGGGTGTCAGAAGACCTTAGTTTTAGTCCTAGCTTGTTTAACTGGCTGTCTGACTTTGATCATCACTTCCTTCATCTCTCTGGGCTTCAGTTCCCTCATATATAAAATAAGAAGGTTTAGAGTAGACAGAGGGTTTTTAAACCTATGGACCATGAACATTTATTAAAATGCTTGTTTTTATTTCAATATAAAATTTTCAATATATTTGTATTATAATTATTATATTTTACATAAATATATTATAAACATAGTTATATTCTACAATTATAATATTATATAATAATAACCAGACTGCCAAAGGTTTGTTACAGAGAAAAAGTTAAGGACTCCTGGACTAGATGACCTTTCCAGCTCTAATATCCTGTAATTCTGAGGCTGATCCATCTGATTGAATGTAGTAAATTCTACTTATATGTTGGAATGAGGAGTCTGAGGAGACTGTATGAAGGAAATGGACTTGTTTCCGGATCCCCTTCCCTTCAATCAGGACCAAAACCTTAGTCATTGCTTCACAGGAAATGGGATCCCCTGAGGATATGAATAAAACAGGAATGGATTTCTATAGTTTTATGTTGTGGTATCATCAGGGCTATCTATCAACCTTCCATTTACTCTGTATTTGTCTTGTACGTATCTATTTATATCTGGTCTCTCCCATTAGACTGACGCCTTCTTAAGAGCAGAGGCTGTTTTGGCTTTTTCTTGGTATCACTAATGCTTAGTGTAGCGTCTGGCATATAGTAAGTGCTTAATAAATGCTTGCTGGTTGATTAATGTCAAACATTTCCCCTTCTTAGAGATTCATAGATATTTTGGAGATGGGCAACTAGAAGGGGAAGTAAAATCATAATCATTTATCTGATAGGAAAATTGAATTAAAGTTAATTTAAATAAAATTTCTCAGACTTTGAGTTAGCAGTGAGTTTTTTAAAATGGTGCAATTATTAACAAAATTTTGTCATTGAAGTAAAATTGGTGAGAATTGATTTTTGACCGCAGCGTATTTCAGATTATGATGGTTATAAACTCTATGGACCCTTATCCCAACTCCCACTCACTAGTCAGGCACCTGAGCAAGGCTAAGCTACAGCTTCATTGCAGGATTTAAGGGGATGCTCCCTAGGGGTCAGGGGGCGTCTCTTCTCTAGTGCCATTGGCTTACGACCTCATTCTGGTGTGTTGTCCCCAGTATCAATAGCCAGTGAAACCCCAGTTTGATGTGATCAGTTAACATTAACTCTTACAAAGGGATAATAACTGCAAAGACAGAGCAAGAACAAAAGTTATAGAACATTTCCCTCCCAACATCTAGGGGCACTCTCTTTTCGAGGAGAATGAGCTCAAATTTAAAGCTTTGCCCCACAAAGTTCACTTTTGAATTTGGTGTAACCAGTGCTATAGCTCCCTCTTGGTTGCCTTCAGTCTGCTCTAAGTCAAATAGATCACTTAGGATTTTGCTATTTACCATCTGGTTTCCAGTAAATCCTAACATGGACTTCATCCCTGTGGCTAACCAATTTTGACCTTTTCAAGAGTACAAGGTCATCACCACCTCCAATGTTCCTCTTCCTAAAACAGGAAGGAACAAGCTTAGAGTCAAAGAACAAGATTTACAGCACTGTCTTTCTCACCTGAGCAGCAGCTGGGTAAAAACAAGTCAGAAAAGAGGTAAAATGCTTTAGTTTTGTGAATCCAGTTCCAGTTTAAGCATTCTGTGTGGAGAGTTTAGGTTCTGAATTCAGTGACCACACCACTTGTTTAGCTCTTAGTATGAAAAAAGAGAACTATTAAGTCCTTAAAATTCCTTCTTGCTTTGTAGTATTGGTAAATTTTATTTGGTGTGATAATAATAACAACATTTATAGACAAATTTTAAGGATTACAAAGATATATATATGTATATATATATATATTTGTCTGTGTGTATGTACTTATGTGTGTGTGTGTATTTATAGATAGATAGATATGTCTTCTGACCCTCACAACAACTCTATGAGGTACTTATAGATAGTATTCCTATTTTGCAGATGAGAAAATAATACTTGTCAAGGTTAACTTGTGATTTACCCAGGGTCATACAGCTAACAAATGTCTGAGGCAGGATTTGAACCTAAATCTTATGGACTATTCCCAGTGCCTTTTCCACTACATCATGCTGCCTGTGAGCTCTTTGTTATTTGTGAGACAAATATAGAATTGGGTCATTGGAGGTAGAGGAGACCTTACATATGGGGAAATTGGAGTTCAGTGGGAGGAAGAAACTTACCCAAAGTCACACAAGTTAACCAGTGGAATAGCTAGGATTAGAACTTTAGTTTCTGAAATCCTAACCCAGTGCTCTTTACATATTTTTTTTTAAATATACATACGCAAAACAGGCATCACCACTATCATCAAAGCCCATGCTTTTGTAACTCATATGGTTACCAAGGGCTTTGTAATCATGACCTAATGAAAGCTCAGTAAAGTAGGCAATAAAAATATTATCACCTACATTTTATGGATGAGGAGAGTGAAGAGATCTGACCAAGACTTCACACCAAGGAATTGGCAGAGCGGGGGCTCCAACCTGGGTCTTCTAACTCCAAGTCTGTCTGTCTTTCCATGACACCTTTCTGCCTCTTCTCCTACTGTGTCTCTTTTCAAAGGGTGAAAATTTAGTGGAGCAGCACCACATAAAGGGCACCCATCTGATGAACCTCAGGCCAGAATTTGCCCATGTGGAACATTTAAATTCTCAGTGCTGGAGTGATGATTGACATGGGCTTTCATTGATAAACCAAAATTATAAAAGACATCCAATTTAAGGTGAAAAGGGTATTTGGGGACAAATCATTACGTTGACAGAGAAGAGAGCAAGCCTTTAGCATCATGAACCCATAGGATGTATAAACTGGGAGGAACCTTAGACATAATCTGATTCAACTCTTTCATTTTACATAAGAAGAAACAGACCCAGATAGGATAAGTAGTTTCCCCACATGGCAGAGAAATTAGAGGCAGACCTAGGACTAGAATTTGAATCCATTGACTCCTAGGCTTTTGGTCTTTGAATTTTCAGCACAAGACCTTCTATACACAGGCTTGGCTTCAGCTTTGCACAGGGTCAGGATCTAGGGTATGTGCAGGGACCCTTGAGCTTTGAGGTCCAAAGTTACCTCACAGGGATTATGCAACAGGAATTTTCCTTGTGGGGAAGAAACCCAAATAGCACTTTATCTTGTAGCTGTCTGACGCCCACCATGGTGGAAAATATGAGTGAGTGAGTGATAAAAGTCTGGGGTGGGGCAGCAACTGACTTAAAAAAAAATCCAAGAAAACAAAGTAGAACAGTCCTGCTCAAGAGACATTCCAAGCATAGTTTTTGTTCTCTGTTTGGAAGAAAACTGATTTCCCCCAATGCTGGTTTCAGGAGCAGGCCACGGCTGCAGGTGATTAGCCAATTCCTACTTTGAGTCATTTTGTTCTATTAAAATGATTCACATGTTGTTGAAACTCCAGGAGAACATGGCAAAAAATACCTTCATGGGCTCTTTGTTGACTCTTCTGGTCTACCCTGTGGTGGGAATGGGTTCCTTAAAGGGTATATATTTTCCATTCAAGATAAGTTAGCTAGAGTGAGAGGTGAATGAGTATTCCTTTTTAGGTAATTAGGATATAATTTAAGAACAGTTGAGCAAGCATTTATTAAGCATTTGCTGTATGCCAGGCACTCTTCAAGGAGCTAGAAATACAAAAAGAAAAATGAAACAGGCCCTGCCCTAAATAAGCCTACAACAGCAATATTTTTACTAGATAGTAATAATAGCTCGTGTTTATATAATATGGTTTTTTTTTATATCTATATCTGCGATTTTGTTAGTATAGGGAACTTCCAGTGAGCAGTTGGGTATCTATTCTACAACTTATAGTCTTAGAGAGTTGACTGGGCCCTGCAAAGGGGAGTAACTTGCTCAGGATTGCACAGTATATATCAAAAGCAGACCTTGAGCTGACTGGTCTTCCTAAATCTGAGTCTGTCTGTTGTACCAGACTTCCTCTCACCTTTCTGTTTAATCTTCCTCACACTCACCCTCATTTTGCAAGTCAGTCATAAGTAGGGAAGGATGCCTGGGGTTTCTGATGCCCTGGGGCATCAAAATTTAAAGGTGGATGCTCTTGTTTCTCAGTCAATGTAGAAATAACTGAGTTTAGCACCTTGCTAGCTAGAATAATTAGTTAAAATAGGAAGTTGCCAGATGGCAGCTATTTTCCAGTAGCAGCTGTACCATAAGTAAGTTCCTCCTAGGTTTAGTTGTGACTTCTTTCCTCTCTTCCAGCATCAACCTTCCTAGCAAGCATTCTTGTTGTCTTGAAGTCTCAGTCCATGGGAGAACTACTGTCTCAAAGTCTGTGTCTCCCCACTACACAGTAGTGTTCCAGGGTCTGTCCCAACGCTCCTTCTTCTGGATTTGTCTTACGAAGTTTACTTGAGGACATGTTCGGACTGCTTGTTTCAGGCACATTTTAAAAAGTTTGTCTCCAGTTCCAAAATTACCAGCAGTGGCTCTGCATGAATTAATTTGCCTATGATTAAACTTCGAGTAAGTGGCAGAGCCCAGACTCAAACCCAAACTCAAACCCAGGTCTTCAGATCTCAGACCCAATCCCCTTTTGACTACATTATGTTGCCTGACATGGCTGTAATAATTCACCTCCATTAACTAACAAAACTTGGATATGATAGAAAATGGTTTATTCTTTGAATGTCTGCATGAATTGATCCATGGGGTCTAATAACAAAGCACAAGGAGTTAAAAGAATCCAGTTCTGTTGCCATCTCTGCCCTTAAATAGCAGTGTGAGCTAAGGCAAATTGTTTACTTTTCCAGACCTTCATCTGTAAAATGGAATATCTGGAATATTTTCCCTGCTGAACAAGTAGGGCTGTTGGAAGAATCAAATGAAGTTTGTATAGGAAGTACTTTGTCAAGTATAAAGTTTTGTATAAATATGAACAATTATGGTTATAGGTAATATCAGCTTGACCTTGGAAAACCTAGATGGTGTGGTTGCATTGGCTAGATACAGAAAGATAGAGTTGTTTGTGCTCATAAATTTTCCTGCATGCAGGGGAATCACCTGTATGAAAAGGATGAGGGTAAGCTGATCTAGAGCAGAGATTCTTAGCCTTTTATGTGTCAGGGACCCTCCCTTGGCAGTCTGGTGAAGCCTATGGACCCCTTCTCAGAATAATGTTTTCCAATGCATAAAAATTATAGATAGAGTTATAAATAAAGTCAATACTACTATCAAAATATTGGGGAAAAATTCATAAACCTCAATTAAAAAAAACTTTCAATCTAAAACAGCTAGGTGGTGTAGTGGATAGAAAGCACTGGGTCTGGAGTCAGGAAGGCCTGAATTCAAATCCTACTTCAGACATTTACAAACTGTGTGACCCTGGGTCAGTCATTTGCCTCACTTCCCTAAAATGAGGATAATAACAGAACCTGCCTCCCAGGGCTGTTATGAGGATCAAATGAGATAATGCTTGTAAAGTACTTAGCACAGTGTCTGGCACACACTAGGTGCTATGTAAATACTTATTCTCTTCCCTTCCCTTCTCTTTCCTCCCTGCCTCCTATCTTCCTATCTTGGTCTCTTTTCTCTATGTAGTGAATAAACGGGATCATTTGTGTATTAGTTTCCTAGAAGCTACTTTTAACGCCACCAAGAACCATTTTATGGGCTTTTAAAATTTGGACAAGATTTACAAAGGTGACCTCCAGGCGAAAACCTTCAGATACTATAACCACTTCCTGGAGACAGCTAGTCCTTTGCTTTCTCTATTTTATTTATTTTATCTTCACTGTGAAGATATTTGAGACATGGGAAGAAAAACATAGAGAAAACTCTATACTTTCTATGACTAATGCTGTCCTTTGGAACTGGGGCCAAGTACAAATTCAAGGTGGTAGGTATCTTTGGTTTGTTTTATAATCTCTTTTTCATAAGTGCACCTGCCTGATTACTACAAAGAGATGCTTAGAAATAAGATCTGGTTCCTTCATATTCTTTTTATCTGTTTTGTGGCTTACCACAGCTCTAGAGTCCATCACAGTGGCCAACTTGTTCCAGCTGCATTTGTCTAGGCTGGTCCTTTTAGGTACAGACATCTGGTACCAAGCCATACTCAATACCTTTCTCACTCAGTAAAAACTTGACCGACCTTGCAGTCCACTGACATTACCTATAAGAACCCAAGATTACTTCAATGCTTATAATGATGCATCAGAGTGGGATTTCTGTTTTGGTCCCTCAGAAGCCTTTGAGAAATCATTAGCCAGAATGAAAAAGTAAAACTGATAGAAGGAGGAGAATTGAGGAGGTGGCAAAAGAAAGATCCTGCTTAAATAGGTGATAGGAGTAACAGTGATATCAGCGTTTGAGCTATGTATGCCCCCTGCTTAGCCTACTTTCATTTTTGACATATACACATCCAATTGGTTGTCAAACGCATCTTGGCCAGTAGCTCAGGTGAAAGATGATGAGGGTCTAAATTTCTGGCTAGGAGAAAGGAGGAGACAGATGTTAACAGCTGGCACAGAGACAATATTGACATTAGATGTTTGTGGGGGAGGTGGGAGGGACTAAGAAAAGTAAAAATGACTAAGATTTTGGAAGTTAGAAAGGATGAGTTTTTTGGGGGAAGTAAGTTCAGTTTGAATATATTGAATTTGAGGTGCTAATGGGATTTGAAGTGAGATTTCTGACATCCAGTTGGGAATGCATGGCTGGGCCTTTAGGACAGATTGGGACAAGAGATCTAGGTTTGAGAGTTATTAGCAACGAGGGTATAGAAGAGATTGTCTAAGAGAAAAAGTGAATGTAGGAAGAACAAAAGAGTACAGAAGCTAGAAATGGGGAATACTTATACTTAGAGGGTGGGAGAGGGATAGTGAAGCCTTGAAGATGTCATATAGGAAGGAAGAGAACCATTGACATTAAGGAGAGACACCATCCAAAAAAGAAGGGAAGAGTGGTCAATGATGTCAGCTGTTACCTGGAACATTTTGAGTGTGTCATGGGCCAATCTCTACTGAGAGGAAGATAGTAGGTTTCAGCATCAGTCTAGAAGCAGTATTAATCATTGCATTTGGGGATGGCTAGGTGGCTCAATGAATAGAGCACTGGCCCTGGAAGTCAGGAGGACCTGAGTTCAAATCCATTCTCAGACGCTTGACACACTTACTAGCTGTCTAGCTGTGTGACTTTGGGCAGTCACTTAACCCCAATTGCCCTCCAAAAATGAAAAAAAAAATCACTGCATTTTACTTTAGCTGTATTGTCTTTTAGTACCATATTCTTTTACATTGTAGTTGTGTGTATTCTTTCTGGTCCTGTTTCTTCACTCTGCATCAGTTTATAGGGCTGCTGTCTGGACTGCTTACCTCAGCTTACCTTTGCTTATTACTCTCCATAGATTTGAGGCAAGGAGCTTAATTTTTCTGAACCTGGGCTTCTTACTGTTCCTCATACACAGCCTTTTATTACCTGTCTCCGTCCACCATGCCTGAATGCCCTTCCTGCCTGCCTCTGTCTTATAGACTTACTAGACTTCTTAAGCATCAACCTTTGCATGGAGCCTTTCCTGATCGCCTAGCTGGTAGCGCCCTCCCAATCAGTTCTATTTACCAAATATGTGTGCATAGAATGCCCCTCTCTTAATATATATGCCAATTCATGTTGGATAAATACATGCTATGTATATAGGTGTATTATGTATGTAGCCATAGTAAAAATCAGAGCAAAGACCCCTGTGAACTGATGCACATGAAGAAAGCAGAACCAGGAGAATAAAACACATAGCTTTGTTGTTCAGTCATTCATTCATGTCTGACTCTTGGTGACCCTGTGGACTATACTGTCTGTGGGATTTTCTTGGCAAAGATACTGGAGTGGTTTGCCATTTCCTTCTCTAGTAATATACACAATTGCAATAATGTAAAAGAAGACAGCCTTAAAAGACACAACTAAAATCAAACCTCCTCAAACAAACCTCAAACAACACATACTAGCTCTAGATTGATAATGCAACTTGTTATTGTTGTCTCAGTAGAGAAGTGGTCATGCCATGGATTTGAAATACATATAACCTTTGACACCATTGATACCACTGGAGCCAAGACTTATCTTACATTTTATTTCCCCCCCCTAGCTGTGCTTCTCTGGACTTAATCATGCCCCTGTATCAGGTACCTTCTCTCTTCTTCCCAAACCCCCCTTTCAGCTTTCAGGGACTGTATTTTGCTTTTCTTTGTGTCTCACCTAGCACAGTCCCTTGTACATAGTTTAATATACATTGTTTATTGACTGACTGATGTGTTTGTGTGTGTGTGTGTGTGTGTGTTTCCTACACACATGTTATTTCCCATGATAGAATGTAAAATCCTTGATGTCAGGGACTGTAGAACCATATCACTTCTGTCTTTGTATCCTCAATGCCTAGTAAGAGCTTAATAAATACTAAATTATGTCCAAGGGCCTCTCCATCTTTAAAACAGTGATCTTATCTTTCCCGTGTTTTTCCAAATTACTCATTTCTGTCATTCCTCTGGCACAGCAATATTATATTACACATATATCACAATTTGTTTAGTCATTGCCCAGAGCAAAAAAGTTATTTGGAGACAAGAGTGGGTGGGTTTAGAGAATGAGTGAAGTTTCACTTGGGAGCATGGGGGGAGAAGATATTTGGAACAGGCCCTGTAATCTGTTATGGTCACTCAGAGATGTCTGTTATGGTCACTCAGAGATGCTTAAAAGGATTGCCATGCAGTGGTGAGAGCCCAGTAAAGGTTAGATCGAAGTGTGAATTCATACTGGATGGAGTCAGCATGGTTTTGTGACCCTCTAGTAGTGGGTTCTGGAATAAGAACAGAGAAGAGGGGTACTGGCTTTGTAGATTAGCAGGGTAGGAACAGTGGAAGAAAAGTATGTTCTAGGTCCTGTCCATGCCCCTATCCTCACCCTGTCCTCTTACTACTGTGTATTATCTTATGTTGTCTCATGCCAACTCTCCTGAGAGGTTAAATGGTATTATCTCCATTTTACTGATGAGGAAACTAAGGCTCAGGAATGTGAAGCCAAGACTTTTCCCAGGTCTACTTATTTTAAGTCCAGTGCTGTTTCTACTATAACAGGCTTATAGACTTCTTGTTTTAAAGGAACACATCTGTCTGAATTTCTCAGTGTGGAGGAAGAACCTGGGCAGGCCTTTGGCATGAAGATGAAGATCTGGCTCTTGGTAGGTTTCCAAGTGTTACCAGAGGTAGCTGATTTACCAGCTATCCTGTTTGGGTCTGTGCCCAAAAATTCAGCCCATTTGAACAAATGCTTATGAGCTCAGCCTTCCCCATGAATCAAACCATAAGGCTATTTGATCTCTTTTAGTTGGTTTAAGATTAGAACTGAACCCTTCTACTTGAACTAATGACCGAGAAAAAAACAGCCAATTACAGAATTTTGTGGATTAGCTGGTATGTGGACAGATTCAACAGAAACCAGACCTACTGCATCTAATGGATTGTTTCATTGCATGGAAAACCAACCCAGGTAATGACTGAGTTACCCTAGCCTTAGTATTATCTGGTGGGAGGCTCAAAGCTTTTCAGTTATTGCTTTCACAGCCTTATTTATTCTAGAATCTCAAAATGGTATCAATTTGCAATTCTGCTTTTCTCATGTTTAAAAATGAAACATATAGTCCAGAACATGTGATACACTTTGCTTTAAGCACATTGAGAAGCAGAAACAAAGTACAGGATAAATATATAAAAATCTAGTTAGTGAGATAGTATTTAATTCAACTTATTTATTAAGTACCTACTATGTACAAAGCATAATGTTAGATGCTGGGCATGAAAAGATGAAAAGCAGTCTTTGCCTTCAAGGAGCTTACATTTCATGAAGTGTGTACACACTCTTTCCTCTGCCTGGGATTTCCTTCAGTTACCTCTTTGTTAGCTAAAATCCTACCTATCCTTCAAGGTCTGTTTCTTCTATTTCTGTAAAATTTTCCTGTATTGTCACAAATAGAGTCATTCTTCTGACTCTGAGGTCTTATAGCACTTTGCTTTTGCTATGGATATGTGCTTATATGGAATTTTATTTTTGTACCATAGTTATTTTATCCACACATATGCATATATAAACATATATATGTGCATATACATGTATATATACATATAAAATATAAAATATTTAATAAAATATAAAAAATATATATATATATATATAAATGTTCCTTATTTACCTTTGTGTTTCTGTTAGTTCCTACTCAGCATAGCATGTTACATTCATTGGATCATTTGGATTAGAGCTAGAAGGGCCCTAAAAGGTCATCCTGTCCAACCCTCACATTTTATATGTGAGGAAACTAGAACCTAAAGAGATGAAGTAATTGGTCAAAGATCACAGAGGCAGTAAGTGGAAAAGCCAAGATCTGAACCCAGATCTTCTGACTCCAAAGCCTCCACTCCTTCCATTATACTCTGGTGTGACTTGGTGGCCTTCTAGATGTCTTCTAGTGCTAGCACACAACTTTCCATAAATAAATGAGATTAAATAGGTATACATCAGAACAGAGGGTAAGAGAAGCAATGAAGGGTGTGTGTGCAGAGTTTCTGACAGTTCCAAGCTTTGCCTTTCTTCTGAATAGCCCAGGAAGTTTGTGGAAGAGGTGAGGCTTTAGGAGTTACTAAGTCTTAGTTTGGGGCTTTCTCCATTCTACCAACCTGGTCCTACCTTTATCTCAGAGAACATAAATGCCTACTTTTTGTGTGACTACTGCCATTGCTTTAGGAAGACATTTTGGGGATGGCAAGGGGGTGTGAGATTAAAGAATGATTTTTCCTGAGTTTTATGAGTGTTTATTGTTGAGAAAAGCAATTATCCATGTAACCACAGACCCAAAGCCCATTAGTATGGAGCTCTTTCCTCTTTGATGGAGATCAGTGTTCTGCACTGGTTTGAAGGGTAGGGTGGAATTGGTAAGAGCAAGAGCTCCAATCTTTATCAAGATTCTTTGGGCCCTTTCAGGCTTTGAGTCTCTTCAGGCATTTCAGTGGCATTGGTCACTCTGACTTCCAACTGTGAGAGGTAAGATGGAGGAAGCCAACCCCACTTCAGGTGACTGAAGGGAAAGACTGAAAAGACAGGAGAGGAGCTGCAAGTCTTCATCATGTCTCTATCCACAGCCATACTAGACACTTTGGGGAACTTCTCCTTTGATGAGATCTAGGACTCTCGGTTGAACTGAATTATCTCACTCCCAGTAGAAGAATTCTTTCACTATATACTGCCTGGTATATATTCTCCTATGTATAGCTTCCAAGATTTCTGTTTTGCTACCAATTTGGATCTATTCACTATGTGCATTCATTGTAGAACTAATATTTGGGGGAAAGGGCATCAGGACTTGGATATAAAGCTTGGGGTCTGCTTCCCTACAACAAGGAAACAATGATCAGAAGTTAGATTGAACATGAAAACCTCATCTTCTAGAGTCTAGGATGGAGACTAATAATATTTAATGGAGCACATAGATATAATTCTAACCCAGTACTCCCTCTCTCTAAGAAGAGCAAAGGCTCCTGACCTCTGCCCTCCTGGTTCCTTCCCTGGCAAGGAATATAAAGCCTCCTCTGGAGAAGACTGGGGGAAGAAGAGGCAAAAGATGTCTGTGAGTGATGCAGTAGTCTCTCTACATTTGGGGCTTTGCCACATACAGATCAACATGGCTGAGAGCAAGAGGATATGAAGTTAATGTAGTGGAATCCCACGGTTCTTTCACTTGGCCTGACAGGAGTATCAGGGAAGGAAATGCACACATCCATTTGGGGGATTTTCTCATTTGTGCAAGGGAATGTATTTTTTGCATGAGTGGGGACTGGTTGAGGAGAGGGGTAGAAATTGAGAAAATAGGGGCAGGACTTGGGGAAGTAAGACGTGATATACATTCTTCCTTTGTAAGGAAGTCTGTGTTTTCAAGAATGTGGTCCTTCCTGCTCTGAAATGCAAGATTTCTGTAATTGAATTCTGTAATTCAAATGACACCACAGAATTATAGAATGTGAGAACTAAATGGAACCTTAGAAGTCATTGAATCTGATTCCTTCATATTACAGTTATGGAAACCAAGTTACAGAAACAGGGATTGGGGGGTGGTTAGGTGGCACAGTGAATAGAGCACTGGTCCTGGAGTCAGGAGGACTTGAGTTCAAATCTTACCTCAGACACTTAACACTTACTAGCAATGTGACCATGGGCAAGTCACTTAACCCCAATTGCCCTGCCTTCCCCCCCAAAAAAGGGGTAAAAAAGAGAGATTGGCTCATCCAGGACTAGACTCCAACTCTTCTGAGTCCTAACTCAGTACACTCAATGAGAATTTTAAGTTCCTACATGTAAATGACCCTATTTTGAAAGGAGACCTATATCTTGGGGACCTATTCATTGGACACTTTCATAGAGCTATAGGAGGCAGACCAGGAGATAACCTTAGATATTGTCTAGTCAGCTCTCTCAAATGAAATTGAAGAACATAGAGGGGAAATGGACAGTTCTTAAAGTCACAGTTTAAGAAATAAAGGATGATTAATTTGCATGTTCATTTTTTAAAGCATGTTCATTTTACACAAACATCTGGTGCCCATTTTTGTATTATCTTTCCCCATTAAAATATAAGCTCCTAGAGGGCAAGAACTGTCTTGTTTGCTTGTATTTGTATCCCTAGTACTTGCCACAGTGCCTGGAATATTTGCTAGCACTTAATAAATTCTTTGTCTTCTCTCCTTCCCCCTCCCCCAGGTAGGCATGCTACAATTTTAATAAAAAGGGATATTTTAATAGCATTGTTTAAAATACCACTTGACGGTGACTAAACATGCCTTTAGCCTCTGATATTGTGAAGGAAATTATTTTTAACTCTCTTGGGATGTCATTTGGGAAAGGGTATGTAGAATACCTACAGCAACATTGCTTTTAATGGCATAAGCCATCTGGGAAAAGTTTTGGGAAGGAATGTTAGTGTCACTGGCCAATCCAAAAAGCATTTCTTAAGCATCTGTTTTTTTCCAGGCACTGTACTAGGCACAGGGGAATACAAAGAGATCAAGAACAGGCCTTTCCCTCGAGGAGCTCATGTTTTGTCATTATTTTATTTTGGGCAAAGGCTTCTGCAAAATGTCCCTAGCAGAGAGCATGAAGACAAATACAGCTCTCTTTAGAGTTTGAAGGCCTCTGTGAACTCAGCTTTATACTTGCCATAATTAGAAGGGGGAAACTTAGGTCATTATGCCCTATGAGAAAGCCATGGAGCTTCCTTTTGTAGCGGTGAAGGAGGGAGCTTGGGAAGAGAGTCCATTACACCTACCATTTTCAGGAAGTCTTGGTGACTCTTGTTATCCTGTTATGGTAATGTCAGGGAGACCCTTTCCAAGCCATTCCAATGAATGTTCTTCATTGGTCTGTTTGGTTAAAGGAACTTTTACAGAAAGGATAGGAAGGGCAGCTTGGAAGTAATAGGCTTAAAAGATCCAACCACATAGGATATTTCCTTCAGTCTTGTGTTTTCCAAATTAATTTGGCCAGAGATCATTTTGGGACATGACATATATTGCCTGAATCCATAAATACTGGTCTAGGGTTCTGGTGGTATAGAAGGAGAATCGTTGGGTTAAATGGGGCAGTAAGGGGAATTTTGGGGCCAATTCATGAAAACCAAACCTATATTAAGTTTTAAAAATAACTATATGAAGTTAGTATTTTGGCATAATTTCACATTTAATATTTTTGAGGGAAAATGTCTCTAACACTGACATATTTTCATGGTACTCTTATTCATATCATAAGTCATGCCAGGTTTCTGAGGTACTCAGGTTGGGAATGATATTTTAGTTTACCTAGTGTTCATGGCTAGATGTATAATTGTCTTGGAACAATGTCTAGAAGTCAGTCAACAAATATTTATTGAGTACTTATTAGTTCTTCACCTAAAAGTAGGCTGCTATCTATGAGCTGTGTTTTGAATAGTCTTGAAAAATTCATTCATATGGGTTGCCTCACATTGCAAAATTTACACTAAAAGTATCACTTTTAGGTTGTTAGATACCCCTGTTAAGAGGCCAGGCTGTTCCCTGGGAAGTTAGAAAAGGCTGCTTTCCTAATTGGTCTTTTTGCTTTTAGTCCCTCCTTTGTCTAATCTAGGAGTGGGGAACTTGAGACCTTGAGGCCATATGTGTCCTTCTAGATCTCTAAGTGTGGCCTTTTGACTGAATCCAAATTTTACAGAACAAATCTTTGGCCACATGTTCCCCACCCCTAGTTTAATCCATCCTTCACAGATTTAGTTCACTTTTGTCCAATTCTTCATTACCCAATTTGGGGTTTTCTTGGCAAAGATACTGGAGTGGTTTGCCATTTCCTTCTCCAGCTCATTTTACAGATGAGGAAACTGAGGCAGACAGGGTTACATGACTTGCCCAGGGTCACATAGCTAATAAGTATCTGAGGCTGGCTTTGAACTCAGGAAGATGAGTCTTGCTGGCTTTGAACTCAGGAAGATGAGTCTTCCTGACTCCAGGCCTGGCCCTCTATGCAATGTATCACCCAGTTGCCCTAATCTACTACCCAATTGATGTTCCTAAAACACAGGTCTTACCATATCACTCTCCTTGCTCAAGAAATTCTAGGATAATATAGGAGCCTTTCTGTTTGGCATTTAAAGACTTTTAAAAGTCTGTCACCAGGTCAACCTTTCTAGACATTTCACAGATCTGTCACACTCCGTGTTACAACCAAACTGACCTGTTGTAGCCTGTCCATGACTTTCTATCTTCCACCTCCTGGAAAGCGCTCTTTCTCTCTCTCTCTCTCTTTCTCTCTCTCTCTCTCTCTCTCTCTCTCTCTCTCTCTCTCTCTCTTTCTCTCTCTCTCTCTTCCTCCCTCCCCCCCTCATTCCTTCTGCCCCTTGGAATCCCTGGATCCTTTAAGGATCATCTCAGATGCCACCTCCTCCATGAGGCCTTTTCTGTACTTTTATTTGTTCATATTTGCTTTCTTCTCCTCCAGATTGCTTTGAATTCACTTTTATTTACTTTATTTTCTTACCTGATTATATGTTATATTTCCCTAGTAGAATATATTCTCCTTGAGAGTGGGGACTTTAACTTTTGTGCCTAGGACAGTTGATTTGAAGGACTAAATCTATTAGTATTCATGGCCAGCTAGTTATACTATCATATAGAGCTCAAAGGGACCTAAAAAGTCATCGAATCCCACAGGACTGTAAGTCAGAATTCTTTCACTTAGGGTAAGAACAGGGTTGGTGGTGGCAGTGCAAAGGATAATTCAGTACCATCAGTAGAGGGCATAGGCTGGAGGTTGTCTTGGTGTTGAGGGGGAAGGTGGATCCATGAGAGGCATGATAGGACTCTAGGGGTGCTGGCCTGAAGTTAGGTGAGGGAGCAAGGCTATGGCATGCCCCCTGCCCACCCCAACCCCCCACCTCAGATGTCAGTGCCCTGTGAGAAAATACCAGTCTCCTTTCCTTAGTTATGCCTCTGCCACTAGTAGAGAAACAGGAATGTGAAGGAACGGGATGCTGCAGAGTATCAGTTGTGGGTGGGTGAGAAAGGGGGTCAGAAAGCTCTTTAGCACAGCTGGCTTTTCTGGTGAGAGACTGAGCATTGATTTTGGTCCTTGATTTTGTCATCTGTAAAATGAGGTGGTAGGACTCTGTGGCCTCTAATGTACCTTCCTAAATCTATGTTCTTATGATGATAATGATGGTTTAGATTTCCATAGTGCTTTATTACTATCTCATAATCAAAATGATAATAAATTACATGAGATCAAATAGCATAATTTATATTTATTATAATTAATTATGATGATTATGATAATAGTTTTGATTTTTATAGTTTTCTACTATTAAATAATTTGATCGTTTCAGCTTCTTCACTAGATTGCAAGCTCCTTGAGGGCAGGGACTGGCTTTTGCCTCTTAGCATGGTGCTTGGCACATAGTAGGGGCTTAATAAATGTTTATTAATTGATTGACTGATAGTCACACAAGCTTTATGAGTGGAGATAGGACAGGTACTATTACCCATTTTCCAGATGAAGAAACTGAGTCTCACAAGGTTAAGTGACTTGCCTAAAGTCCCACAGCTAATAAGGGCAGATTAAGAATTCAGATGTGGGTCTTTTGTTTCCAGGTCCTATGTAGCTTCTTTCTATAACATAGCCTCTCCTGAAAGTCCTGGGTGTTTTGTTAGGGTGCAGGGGTTCCAGGAGGAGGGGGGGGACATCCTCAGAGTAGCATCCATCTCCTTAGTTTTGCCTTCAGTACAAGGATCCCCTTCTCACTGCTCCATCATGTCTGTAACCCTTGACTCTGTGTTTGTGCCATCAGCATTTTGCCCAATGTGTTTATAGACAGTGAAAGAAGGCACAGTGTAGGCACTGTGGGTGTGCTCTGTATTCTCGGCTGATAACGGCGGCCATTCAGGCTTACCCTCTGTAGCCCCACTGCCAGGGCTCATGCCAGGCCTCCTTGGCCCCCATGGTTTCTCACCAGCTGGTTGCCTCCTGCTGACATGGCTCCTCCGTTGACGTTGCTTTCACATTGTGCTTCAGACACATCCCTTCTGCCTGCCTTGCTCAGCTGGCCCAGGCTTCCCGTAGCCAGGTCCTTTCCTCATAGCTGTTAGCTGACCCCACTCTAGCTTCAAGGTCAGCTTGAAGAGATTTCTAACTTCTTCTTTTGAGGAGCTTTATACTCTTATCCTTGGGTTTCCTTGGATCCTTGCCTAGCTTGTCTTTGATTTCTCTTCTCTATCCAGCCAACTTAGCAAATGACTTCAGGCTCCTACCACTAACATGGTCTGTCTGCCTTGGGGAGAAAGATATTGTATTGCCAATCCCATCCATCACTAGTGCTGCCCGCCATCTTCTTAAACTTTTCTTTAAACAAATGTTTCCAACACCCAAGAAGACCATCAGGTCACATTCCTGGAGCTCCAACAGGCAGCCATTCACTTCTATTTATTTTCAGAGATTTCAGAAACTATGCATTCCTATCCCCCCTCCCAGTTCCCATGCATGACCTTAAGTGAAAGAAGACATTTAAAAAAATTAATATTTTTAAACTTTATGAGAAAATAGAGACACTGAGTGGGTCCTAATGTTTTCTTTTCATAAGCTGTCCTTCTCAAGATGTTTTAAATTAGAAGTAGGCCTGCTTTTTGGTGCTGCTGATTATCTGTTGTTTAGGTTAGAATCTTTGGCACAAACACAGAGACACACATACAACCATGCCCCTGGGAAGCTCTCCTGAGAGGTATGTGCTGTTTGAGTTTACAGATGTTTTCAGACCATTGTTTTAGTCAAGGATTTCTGAGCTTCTCCCTGCCCCCCTTTAGAACTTCCCAATTGTGTGGACTGTGGGTTGTAAACAAATATTCTTTTCCCCCTCCCTTCAGGAAGTGCTTAATGTCTCTAACTTCCAAGCCTGATATTCTAACCAAGGAACAGTGGAGGCTTCAGTTGTCTCCCTCCAACTTTGGAACCCTCTCTGGAAGTCAAAAGATAGTAAAGTCTCTGCCTTTTAAGATCCTTGGTATTTTTCCTCTTCCTGGCATTCAAGGAAATCTGACTGCAATTAGTACCTTATGCAGTGCTTTGGGGATTGGATGCTATGACTTCTGGGGTCCAAATCTAACAATCTGTCTGCTCCTTTACATAAAATTTCTGCTCCAGATCAGTCTCTTTGCTACCTGCTAACATCCCGTCTCTTGGCCTTTGTTGTTGCCATCTTCCCTGCCCATAGTATCTTTACCTCTTTTCTGCCTCTTTGAATCTGCCCATTCTTGAAGGTCCAGTTTGAGTTTCACTGTTTCATGACATCTTCCCTGATCCTTCCAACACACGGTAATCTCTCTTAGTTAGAAGGAAAAGCCCAGCAGAACATAATGTATAAATAAGGCTTAATTAATGGTGTGATGCAGTAGGGTCAAACTCAAACAGAAACAGGATGCTAAATGCTGTGTAAGGATTCCTAAGGCCACATGTTGACTTAGAAAACCACACATTAACATTATCTATGTTTTATTGTATTTTCATTTATTTTGTTAAATATTGCCCAATAACATTTTAATTTGCTTCAGGCATTCTGGAATGTTGTAAGCCACATGGAGCCATATTTGGCCTCTCTGATGGAATGGAATGGTGTAATATCTGAGGAAGGTTTTGAACTCCTTTCTTCTCTACCCCCAAATCCTGCATTCTGTTCTAGGCTGCCTTCTACTTAGCACAGACAGCCTCTTATCATTTTGTGTGTGTGTGTGTGTGTGTGTGTGTGTGTGTGTATGTGTGTGTATGTGAAATAATATTTTACACATATGCATGTATTTCCTATCTTCCCAATTAGATTATAAGCTCACTGAGGACAAAGACCACACGTTATACTTCTTTGTGTAGTTATGCAGTTCATAAAATTGCCTTCTTTGCATAGTTAATCTCAAGACCATGGTAGCCAAATACCATGTGTTTTATGTAATCTTCTGTATATTTTTTTCCCTACTAAAATAAGCTTATAGTTTACTTTCAAGTAGTATTTTACAGTTTAAGAAGTTCTTATTGTTCAGTCATTTAGTTGTATTTGACTCCTTGTGACTCCATATGACATTTTCTTGGTGAAGATAAGAGAGTATTTTGCCATTTCCTTTCCCAGTGGATTAATGCAAACACAAGTTAAATGACTTGTCCAGGGTCTCATAGCTGTTGAGTGTCTGAGGTTGGACCTGAACTCTGGTCTTCCTGATTCCAGGCCCAGCACTCTATCCACTGAGCTACCTGGCTGCCTTAATTGTAGTCCTTTTAAGGTACTTTATGTATATTCTCACTTGAGGTAAGGTTGGGGGGATACAAATATAATTACTCCTATTTTCCACATGAAGAAACGGAGGCTCAGAGGGATAAAGCAACTTGTATATCTTCCAGCTAATAAGTAGTGGAGCTGAGACTTAAACTCAAGTTTTCTGCCTCCAGGTTCAGTGTTCTTTCTACTCCAGAGGTGTAATGGAGCCAGCTTAGCCAAAGCCACTTGTTAAATTTTCAGAGTGAGCTTTTATACCATAATACAAGTCAGGACTTGCTTTATTGTTTTATTGATTATCTAGACTTAAGGAAGTGATGAAGACCATGTTAATGATACAGATTAAACATAAAGGCTGTCATGTGTACATTTTTTTTTTCTGAGCTGGCTGTTAAACATTTACAAGCATACCCCTGAATCCTGTTGGCTGTCAAGTACAGATGTGTGGTCAGGGATGAAGAAAAATAGTTGACGTTGGCCTTGACTTCCAGAAGCTCATCTTAGTTGGGGAGATAAGATACATTACCAGAAGACACCTCTTGGGTGGTTTGTCATCATGTGCAAGATGGTGTGGGATGGATTATATTGATCAGCCTGATGTTTCCTTTTAAGAGAGAGAGTTTATTGAAAGGTATGATTAGGTGTTAATGGGATGTAAGATCTTCCCTGCCCATTAATAGGCCTCATATGGAACCTATTAAGGGAAGCTTGATTAGGGGAGGCTTGTTTTTCAGGAAGGCCTGCACCTTTTGTTACTGTGTAATTAGGCAGTGGGTCATGAGGATTGTGATGCCCTCTGACCCTGTAGAAGTATATCTATATCTATGCTATAGCTATATATATCTGAGGTTAGCATTGTGCATTGGGGCTCACTCATTAGAAGGCTTTTCTTGTGATTTGACCAGATGAGACTCTGGGTAGCCATTAAGGAGCCCCCCAGCTTTGAAAAAGTCAGATGTTGGTCCTTCTTTCTCTGGTAACTATGTATGTATTACCTTGGTCAGACAGTTAGATGTGTCTATTGATCTGTGCTTATTTCTCAGACAGTTAAAAGCCCTGTCTTTTGGTTTTTATTTCTTCTGCTTGTATATTCTCTATTTTCTTTGTTTGGATTTTCTCTGAAGTTCAGGGTGCTGACTTTTCCCCCTGAAATAATGAATGTAATTAAAAAGATTATTCACCCCTTGAATAGCTATCTTTCCTTAGTAAAGCAGATCTGAGAACTGATGCCAGCAGCCATCCTGGGTATGCCAGTGTGGTTGCTGATACATCAAGCAGCAGAGATTTAGTGAGGAGGTGAATCTTGGGGATGGGTGAGATGGGGTTTGGCAGAGGAAGCTGGGTTAGGAATTCCAGCTAGGCAGGTGGCAAAGTCATGGAGACAGAGTATGATGAGACATGATGAGAGGGTAGAGCTTATTCTGGTGAATCCAGAAGAGAGAAAGCTGGAGAGGATGTGCTTACAGATATTTTTATTGACTAATGAGATTTAGCATTGGAAGGAACCTTTGAGTTCATCAAATCCTTCATGCTCTAAGGACAGGAGGTAGGAAGTGACTTGCTCTAGGTCACCCAGCTATTTGACTTCTAGAGGTTCTTCTGGAGTAGCAAGTTAGTCCAGACTTTAAAAAAATTTTTAAATACAGCATTTTGGGGGAATAAAGCCATGTTCCTTTTAGGCAGACAGTGCAGCATCCTAGGAGCGATACTCTACTCCTTAGGGGTTCTAAACCTGGGGGTCTGTGAATTTGTTTTTAGAAACATTTTGGTAGCTGTATGTTGGTACACTTGGTTTCTTTTGTAATGCTCTGAATTTTGTGCATTTAAAAACATTATTCTGAGAAGCGGTTCATAGGTTTCACCAGACTGCCAAAGGTGTTCCTGATACACACACACACACACACACACACACACACACACACACACACACACACACACAAGTTAGGGATCCCTTGGGAAGTCAGAAGACTCAGGCTAAAGCTATGTATCTGTCATCTGCCTGTTTGACCTTGGGCAAATTACTCTGAATTCTTGAGCCTCAGTTTCCTGGTCTTTAAAATGAATGTATTGGACTAATTTGGTTACTGAGGTTTAGTACTCTCAGCCCTACTGGTCTATAGCCTGGTTTCCTTTCAGGAAAAAACCAAACCAAACACTGAAATAATAATTTGTTTAGTAAAGCACCAGGAAGCCATCCCCCTTTGCCCCCACCCCCAAGTCCCTACTTTGCACATGTGGCTTCCACCTCAAGTCCCTAAAAGGGCAGGTGCTCAGTACTCCCATCTGACCGCCTGATTGTGATTGTTAGATGTATGACTTCAGCCCACCTTCTATGAATCTCAGTCCCAAGTACAATGACATCTTCAGCTTTAGGCTAGAGCCTGTGTATAGGCAGGCAGCAGGAAGGAACTCCTCCTGCCCTGGGCTGTATTTCACAATTGATTCAGTACCTTTATGGTGTTCTATTTTGGTCTTCTGAAGTGTAGAGTGTCGTTTGATACCCCACTGTCATCCGCTAATTGTTATTGAGCTGCTACCACCCAGGCCGCTATTTTGGGAGCTTTAAGGAAAATTAGGAGAAACAGAATTGTGCAGTGGATAGAGGGCCCACTTTGGGGGGCCTGTGTACAAGTGCTGAGGGAAGTGGGGTAGTACCATAGAAGGAGCACTGGTTGTAGTCAAGTCAGATGATCACAGTCTCTCCAAGCCTCAGTTTCCCTATCTGTAAAATGAGGGAGGTTATATTAGATGATCTCCAATGTCCCTTTTAGCTTCAAGATTTATGACATAGGGTTCAAATCGAATCAAATCGCCTCTGATATGCACTAGCTGTGTGACCAAGTGGGCTAGTCACCTAAAGTCCCTGAACCTTCATTCCCTTATTTACAAAATGGGCCAGAAGCAACTTGCTGATCATTAGGTTCATACCCCCATACCCCCAAACGAACAAACAAGCAAAAAGCAAATTCTAAAGACAAAGGAATGAGAGCCTAAGTTGCACACCAAGTGAATCCCTTTCCTGAGAGTTGGGTGCCTTTGGTATCTTGTACAAGGCAGAGGGGGAAGGGCGTTGGACTTGGGACCAGAGCATCAGACTTTGAACTCTCCCGCTTCCATTTACCATCTATGTGACTGAGGGTAAGTCATTTATCCTCTTTAAACCTCAGTGTCCTCATCTGCAAAATGGGGGTTGGGATATTTGTACTACCTATTCTACAGTGTTGTGAAGGGAAATGAGAAAATGGAGATGAAAGCGCTCTGACATTTAAGAAGGGATGATGATGATGGTGATAGTTGAAATGAATTTTAATTATTCTTTGTGGTATTTTAAAAGTATGTATTTTTTCTTAAATTGGACCAGTGATATGTTTCTCTTTTCTCAAGGTTTTGGCATGTGGATTTTAAAACCACATGCCTTTTAGGCCAGATTTCAGTCAGAAGTGATTTTTTTATTTTAATTCCCCAGAGAGAAATCCTTGAAAAGCATACTTCGTAATGGAAATGTTAACAGGCACTTAACTAACACCTGCTCTAATGAGCTTCCTTCAAACATCAGTTTACACCTTCTCTGGCTGCCAAAATGGGAGGAGGGCACCAGAGGCAAGTAGGGGACCTGTGAAAACAACATCTGGGATCTTGTTCACAGAGGCAGGCAGCCTTCCATTGGGAAGTGAGGTCACTTCTCATCTTGACTCAGCTTCTGAGACTGTAATGGCAGAGAATGAATTCCTGTCCCATCAGTTTGCATCTGAGAAGTGTGGCAAGGGAGGAAACTAGATTTCCTTGAAAAATGAAGAAGAAAATGAGGCTGAATATTCTCCTGAGAGCTGTAGGGCATTTGTCCAGTGGTCTATGGGGTACCCTGCGCATGGCACAAGTCTAAGGAGTGGGAGGGGAACAGGCATAGTTTGTTGCTCTGGGGAAATTCTACCTCAAATCATGGGAATTTGATTGTGTTGTAGAGGTCACCTTGTCCAAGCCTGCATTCAGTCCTGAGGAATTGCTTTACAGCAAAGTTTGCAGCTAGATGGCACAGTGGACAGAATGATAGACCTGAAGTCAGGAAGACCTGAGTGACTGTGGCTGTGTGATCCTGGGCAAGTCAATTAACCAACTTTGTTTGCCTCAGTTTCCTTATCTGGAAAAATGAGCTGGAGAAGGAAATGACAAACCACTCCAGTATCTTTGCCAAGAAAACCCCAAATGGTGTCACAAAGAGTTGGACATGACTGAAAAATGACTGAACAAAAGCAAAAAGTTTTCAGCCTTGCTTTGATATTCTTACCCTTCCTTTCTATATAATACTAATTGTATTTTTTCCCTACGTGAAACTGTTAGAATTAGAAGGTACCTTAGAGATATTCTAGTCTAACCACTCCATTTTATAAATAAGGAAACTGAAGCTTATGAAGATCAAGTGACTTGCCCAAGGTCACACAGGGAGGTAATTTTAAGAAATGGGACGAGAACTCATACTGAGTCCTACCCCTCTTGTCTTTGTCTACATTATAGAATTATATTATTCTTTCCTTTTATATTTTTTTCCCAGCTTCATGTCCTTCTCCTCCCCCACACTTATCACTGTTAGATTGTAAACTGCTAGAGAACAGGAACTAGGTTGTTTTTTCTTATTTTTAAAATTAGATATATTTTTCAGTTAAAAATTTATTTTCTCCCTTCCTATATACCCACCACTTCCACTAAAAGAAAAGAAAAACAAAACCCTTGTAGCAAATATGCAAAGCAAAACAAATTTTTGCACTGTCCAGGTCAGAAAATAAGATGCTTCACCATATAGCCTGAGCCTATCTCTTCTCTGTCAGGAGGTGGGGAGCATGCCTTATCACAGGTCCTCTGCTGTGCTGGTTGGTCAATTCAGTGAGTTTAAGTATTTCTAAGACATTTATCTTTACAGTGTTATTATTGAATCAGTTATTCTCCTGGTTCTGCTGATTTCTTCACTATACAGCATCACTATACATATCTTTGCCAATTTCTCTGAAACCATCCCCATCATAATTTGTTAAAGCCCAGTAGTATTCTATTACATCAATGTGCTGTGATTTGTTCATTTATTCCCCAAATGAAGGGTACCCTCTTAGCTTCTAATTCTTTGCCAAACAGGTCTTTTTAAATGGCTCTTTTCAGTATTTGGCACAATGTCAATACATCAAAGATCTTTTGGGAATTCTTTCCAGTTATGGCAAATCTAAAAGACTTCTAATAACTCAATAAACTTAATAAATCTTTGAGAATTATCTGGGGCCCAGAGAGGAGAAGGGACTTGACTATGGTCACAGAGTTAGCAGTTATCACAGGTGGAACCTGAATCTATGTTTTCCTTACTTCAGGTCCAACACTCTATCCAATTATCTAATGTAGCCGATAGACATTTTAATATTTTGTATAATAAGGCTTGTTAAATGTTGTACAGAAAAGAATATTAGACTAAGTAGGGAGAGCGGAGTTCTAAATCAAGAACTTATACTCACTAATTGTTCTCACCTTTCCCAGGAATTTCTCACTGGCCTCAGTTTCCTTGACCCTAAAAAGAGGGTTTTGGTGGGCTAGATTATTTCCAAAGTCTCTCCCTGTCTCTGTCCTAAAACACTTTCTAACTCCAGCATTCTTTCTTTTAAGGTCCCTTGGAGCTTTCACTTTTTGTTTTTCTCCCCCACACCATTCAGTGAGATTGATCACATACATTTTTTCTGTATAAAAGCCATTTTTCTGACAATCTCTCCCAAGTCCAGCCTGATTCCTTCAGGATACACAGCAGAACAGGATACATAGCAGTTTTGAGGCGTATATTTAGTACTGGATTTTTTTCTTTTCTTCTTGTATAAAAGCAGGAGATCTGTCAAATGTGTTCTTACCCATCTATCATTTAAATATCTTCCTTGGGTGGTGAAAGATTAGGGGGAAAAGGAACAATTACTTTATTGTTATGCTAAGCCCGAAATAGATACCTGATTCTTCTTTGGAAGTGGGGAAGACAGTATGAGTCTGTTATGATTTAATAATAATATGTAGCGTTCTTCATCTTTTTAAGTGCTTTACAAACAATAACTTGCTAATCCTTAAGGCGTCTGGGAGCCTGTAGTGTCTTTATCCCTGCCTTCTGAGAGATGGGGAAACTGGTGATTGGCTCAGGACCTCAGAGTAGCTGGTGGCTAAGCTGGGTTTGAAAACCCAAGACTTCTGGCTTCCTGGGTCTGTTATCATTTTGGAAGAGCTTTCCTTCTTTGGGTGGGGGTGCATTTAGTTCTTATTAACTCTTCCTGCCCGAAAGAAAAGACTTGGAGGGAAAATGAGCTGTGAGAAAAGTAGCCAGGGGTGTTATGAAATGAGCTCTGGACGAGAAATCACAAGATCTGGGTTCTAGTGTCTGCCACTTACTGTGTGACCTAGGGCTAGTCATGATTTCTCTCTGAGCGTGTAGAACAACAATGATTATATATTATTTTATATAATTATATACTATATTGTTATAATTACATATAATAATAATTATTATTATCATTAAATCTGGTTACCTCTCTCCTGGGAGGGAGAAGGAGGAAGTCAGGGCCGGGAATTTAGGGAGGAAAGCTATGGTGTAATTATTATAAATGATTTTTTAGTGAGTAGGGTCGTCCCTAAGTAGGCAGATTTAAAGGGCTCTAGGTAAAACTGTGAAGCTGTCTTATTTGATCTTTTCTTTCCTTTTTCTATCACTTGTTCCTCTGTTCCTCTTATCAAAACCCATTATCAGGAGGAAAAGAGCCCAATTCTTAAATCTGAGTGGCAATGTGGAGTAGACTAAGGAAACCTAGACTCATTCCCAATGCTATCACTTAAAAAAAGAAGCTAGCTGTATAACTCTGGGCAAACCATAGTTAGGTAGAAAGAGAACTCTCACTCTAGAATCAAAAACAACTGAGTTCCGATTCCACCTCTGACATTTACTACTGGGCAAGTCACGAACCTTTCCTGGCTTCATCTGTAAATTGAGGTAATTGGACTAGATGGTCTCCAAGGTCCATTTTAACTCATTCTATGAACCTATGACCTTCCCTACTCCCCAAGCCTTAACTTTCTAATATGTAAAGTGGTGACAAGAATTTTGTATTACCTACCTCCCAGGTTTGTTGAGAGAAAAGAACTTTGTAAACCGTAAAGTGTATAAAATGGGGGAGTGGCGGAGCTCTTCTTGATAATTGTCACTGAATTTTTTTTTCATATTGGTAGGATCTCAGAAATTAAGGATATTTTGAGGCTTGTATTTGGATTTTAGGTATCAGTTATTTTTCAGACCAGGAAAGAACAAGTTTCTGATGTATAATTCTAGACACCAGGTTATATCTTTCTAGATATTCAGCAGGTGATAAATTTCTGCTTCCTGCAGTGATGTGGTGATACGTTATTTTTATTCTGATTCTCCTTTTAGGTTTGGTGAAGTCCAAATAGAAGTAGCCCAGGGCTACTTGGGATGGGTCACTATCCTACTTTTTATATTTAATGTTTAATACAATATTGTTTTGGTAGATGCTAAGATTGTTTTTTATGTGGCTAAATAAAAGAAGTGGAAGGTAAGGTCATTTTTGGGTGAGTCCAATAGCAGAGAAGGTGGCAGGCTAACATGTACTTCATCCTCTACGCATATGGTTATTTAGTGGTGGTGATTGGCATTAACTTGTACTCATCTTTTTCAATGGGTGATGAAGATGATTGAACAAAACTAATGTGTCTGCAGGTGAACATGGCTGGTATTTCATCCTGGCTAGGCCAGTATTGGAGTATAAGACCATTGACTACTGTGTATAATGAGCAAAGTTGTGTGTGTGTGTGTGTGTGTGTTGCTTCCTTTGAAGTGTGGAAGGGTGTAGGTGTAGGTGTAGGATGCTACAGAGAGAGGAAGCATCCCAGACAAGACATCGGGGACCTTCAGATGTTTCTCAGGCTCCATTTTGGGGCTGGAGAATTACTCGTGCACAGTAGCTACCTGGAAGCTAAATGGATCACAGTGTCTGAGAGAAAACAGAGCTTCCAGGCTCTCCTCCCACCCCAGGGAGGAACCTTTCCAAAAGGCTTTTATTGTGAACTTGAGAGACGTCCCTGCAAAAGAGCTTCAATGAGGCAGTGAAAGTGACTTCCAATTGCCTCTCATTTCATCAGTCTTCTCTGCACTGCAAGTATGAAAAGATGCCTACGGTCAATGGAACTTTGAGAGATCAATAGCAGAATGAACCCTGAGTCCTTCCCGCAGAGACCCAGAGAAAGTTCTCTGATTCAACCTCTGGGGCTGTATTCTGTGTCTGGAAAAAGAAGCTGTTTATAGTCCCCATTTTCTCCCTGGTAGGGGTCTACAGTCACAGCAGGATTTAAATTTTCCTGGAGGAAGGTTTAGATTTTTCCGGCAGCCCCATGTTAGAATAGTCTGGCATGATTCTCTTACTTTCTACAGTGGAAGTTTCATAAATGTTTGATCAATGAATGAGTGAGTTTGTCTTCCTATCCCTGGAACTATCTTTTTAGGGCAAAATACAAATTTTTCTATTTAGCATTTAAAGCCCTTCATAGTCCAGCTCTAGCCTAACTTTCCATAGTCATTACAAATTGTTCTCTCTTACATTCTCTATGGTCCAGCCAACTGGCCTGTCTCTTATCCCTAATATAGGAGTTTGGTTTCCTGTCTTCCTGCCTTTGCATAGGCTGTGCCCCTCACCCCCGTACCTAGAATGCACTTCCTCCTCACCTCTACTCCTTAGAATCCCCAGCTTTCTTCAGAGCTTTGCTCAAGTGCCATCACCTCCATAAGGAATTTCCTGATTCCTGTATATCTTCTAGTGCCTTTCTACCTCCCCAACAAAATTATATTTACATGGTGTAAATTTTGTACTTAATTCTACGTGTACATGTTGTTTCCTCCAACCAGGGACTATTTTGTTTTTGCCTTTATAGTCCCAGTGCCGAGCACAGTGCCTGGTGTATAGTAGAAACTTAATATTGGTGACCAACTGCTTGCTTAGGATAGGGTAGAGGATAGGTTTCATTACTTACTATAGGAAATTCCTGGGTGAGGACGCTCCTTCTACTAATGCAACTTGGCAACTTCTCTTCAACATTGTGATCTTATAGAGTTGCCAGTCCATCAGTAAATATTTATTAAGCACCTACTATCTGTCAGGCATTGTGTTTGCTGGGTATGCCAAGGAAGGCAGAAGACAGTCCTGCCCTCAAGAAGCTTACAATCTAAAGGGGGGAGACAATAAGCAAGCAAATATGTACAAACAAGCTGTTAGAGGATAAATAGAAAAAAATTAGTCATGGGAAGACTCTAGAATTAAGAGGGATTGGGAAAGTGAGATTTCATCTGTTCAGTGACTTGTCAAGGGTCACACAGTCATTATGTGACAGATGGGGCTTGAGCCCAGGTCTTCTAGCTTTGATGCTAGCCTGTGTCATACCACCTCTTGTTGAATTGCTGTAAATATCTGTCGCTTCCTGACTTTGTCATCTTTTCCAAAGACAAATAAAAGGGCCCAAAAGTCTAAATGGCCTTAGGAAATTGCTGTTTTTCTGGAGTTTCAAGTTCTGTGTTTTAATGGTAATAATACTAATTTTAGCAAACATATCCAGGCATGCACCAGAAGATATTGCAAAGTTCATGCCTCTTCCAACTTCTAGAGAAAGGGTGAATTTTACATGTCCCAGTTCTCATTGTCTGACTATGGATTAAGTTTACAGCATGCTCATTGAGTCTGTATTGGGGATCATTAAGTTGGTACCTGAAGAATGATCAATAGATAAATGATATTTTGTACCCCTTAGTTGGGGCAGTTAGGTGGCACACTCAGCTTGGAATCAGAAAGACCCATCCTCATGAGTTCAAATCTGACCTCAGACACTAGCTGTGTTACCTGGGCCAAGTCACTTAACCCTGTTTGTCTCAGTTTCCTTATTTGTCAAATGAGCTGGAGAAAGAGATGGCAAACCACTCTAGTATCTATGCCAAGAAAACCCCAAATAGGATCAGGAAGAGTTGAACATGACTGAATAACAAAACAACTCCTTAGTCGACCATTGGAAGATGGAGAAAAGAGCTGGAAGCAGAATGACAGACACATCATTCTTCAAGGAGAAATGAGGCTGTGTATAGACCTTGAGAAAGGCTTAAACATCCATGAGGTCATCATGTCCAAGTACTAGAGGAACACAAGAAAAAGATGGAAAGAGATTTAGATCTTTAAAGAGATGAAGGGGATGTTCGGAAAGCAGAATATACAGTCTCTATAATCTGCATGGTTCCAAATGTGAATAGATGAGACAAGCAAGGAACCTTCATACCCAGAGGAACACCTGGATCTGACCTTTTATTGGTACTGTGACTCATGTGGATAGTGGGGGAAGTGAGGAAGAATTCCCTTGACTGCAAAGGGGCTATGATGAGTCCATTCTGTTTTCTGTTGGATTAAATAAAGTCTATCCCTTATTAAATGTCAGATTTGTCTGACTATTTGCAGAAGTAGGAGCCCCCTTAGAGAGATGCAGGAGCTAAATCCTGGTATTCCCATGAGAATCCATTAAATGGTGGTACTAGCCAAGGAGATCTTGTGAAAGATTTTACTTGGCTCTGTAATGTCAAGAAACTGGAGCCAAAGTGACATATGGGTTAGTTGGAATAGTGGAGAGAATGCCAGGCCTGGAGTTGGGAAGACCTGAGTTCAGATCCACCCCCAAGACACTTTTTAGATGTGTGACCCTGGGCAAGTCACTTAACCTCTGTTTGCCTCAATTTCTTCATCTGTACAATGGGGATTGAAAATAGCAATAGTTGTGAGGATCAAATGAAATGATTGTAAAGCACTTAGCCCAATGCCTGACACATAGTCATCACTATATAAATGTTATTATTATTACCTTATGGTTCTATCAGTCCTCTTTACTTTTCTGGTGCTTTAAGTCCCTATGATCTCTTTTAATCTTCACAAAAGCTCTGTCAGGTAACATGAAACCTGCCCTACCCATTTGACTTATGAGAATATTGAGACTCAGAGAAGGAATAGGAATAAACAATTATATAGTACCTACTATGGTCCAGGCATTGTGGCAACTGCTTGACAAATACCTCATTTGATCCTCACAACAATCCTTCAAGCAGCTTATGGCAGAGCTCAGATGAGATTCAAGGATTTCCTAGCCCCGTGTTCTTTCCACGAAACCCTGTTCTCTCACATTGTATTTAGGGACGGATGAGGGAATATGTGGGTAAGCAGAACCAGCTGCCCCCAGTCAGGGACATGTAACCCTGATAGCAATCTTGGCTCTCCCAGTAAAGTCAGATCAGTTGCTAGATCTTAGCTTTTCCTTTAAATTTCAGGGTGATTTTTCTCTCAAGAAAATTTTGATTGATAGTGGAAAAATGTTCAGCATCTCAAAACTTTTCTGCTGCCCTACAAACATATTCTTGGGTTGGTAAGTTTTGAATTTGAATTGGAGACTACAAACCAAAAATGGATTGTAAGCAGATTTTAATTTTTAATTAAAACAAAACATGCAGAGAAGACATTTTGTGGGGCACCAAGCTGACACTCAGTTTATTTGAAGAATGTGGTGTTTGACCTTTCCAAGGAAATCACTAAAGTTTAGCATGATCTTGAGTCAGTGATGTGTAAGTGCCTGAAGGAACAAACCTCAACACTCAGACTTAGTACCATGGAAACAGTTGTGGCCTAAGTGGTCCTTGAATTGGAGGTCTCTGCAAAGAGGAAGAAACCCCTTTCTGGGGAGAACTGTACATTTTGCAAAGTTTGCAAGGTATTTTGCATATATTATCTATCCTACGCCTCACAGTATTAGGTAGGAGTTACTATTTTCATTTTGCAGATAAGGAAACTGAGACTTACCTGACATACCCAATGATTACACAGCTGGAAACTATCAGGGCCAGATTTGAACACAGGTATTTCCTGCCTCTGTATCTAGCATTTTTTCCATTATATATACCATGCTGTCTCTCAGGGGATATTTTCTTCTAAATTTGTTGATATTTTCTGTTTTTTGTTTTTTTTTTTTTTAATTGTACCTTTCTTTCCAAAAACTTTCCTCCCTATCCTACCCAGAAGGGGCCCTTTCTGTTATGGTTTGCTTAGGGGAATTGAAATGTACACCCCTAGAAAAGAGTGTAAGGCATTGATAAATTTCCTAGATTCACAGGGTTAAAGCCAAACCCCTCGAGAAATTACCCAAGGATATCTGTTCTATTTAACAGTTCCTTCACAGGGAATATTCTGTCTCTTCCCTCCATTGCCATTCATCAGGATCATCTCTCTGATCTAACTGCAATTTAAGTGAACTTCTGCTCCCTCTCCCACAGTGGAGGCGGAAAACAGTAGAAACCTCTGCTTTGGTAATAACTCTCTATCTACTTGATGTTACCATCAGCCTTCAGGCAATATTTTCTCAATTTATTTAACCTCACCCATTTTCCAGCTCAATAACCATCTGTTGCTCTCCTCGGAATCCTTTTCCATGTTTCTGTGGCTCTTCAATTGGTGAATGGGGTTAGAAAAGATCAGATCAAAGATGTTTTTTGTTTGTTTGTTTGTTTTCCTGGCATCCCTTTCTGGGGTCTGCAAAGACATCCTGTGGAGACCAGAATGTAATGGCTGAGAAAGAATGCTCCAGAATTTTCATTAAGAAGGGCTGTGGACTGTTTGATAAGCTGCCTTTTCCTTTAAAAGCTCACAGTTAAGGCAAGAAAAGCTAACCTCTTTCAGCTGCACTTAAAAACCTACTCTTTAGCAAAATCACTGCCGTATGGAAACATTCCATTCATTCTGGGATTCTGATTTTTTTTTTTCAAATTTAAATGGGACATCTGTCACCAGGGAGGCTTCAGCAGCCCTCAGTTACAGCCTCAAACTGTGCTCATAACTCATGGTATTTCTATCTGAGCCCTAAAGGTCAAACTCACTTCCGTTCCACCAGCAGAGGCCTGATGGTATTTATCCAATGTCTATTCTGATGAGCTGGAGGCAGGGCAGGCAGTTGACTTGTTCCAGGAGTTGGGTGTTTGTTACCCACCAGGGGCCTCTCAGATTTGAGTTGCTTGCCTGGGGTCTGGTACTTATTTCTCTGCTCTGAAGTTAGAGCACTTCCCTTTTGTCAGCAATGAACCCATCACCTCTCCTTTGATAAACTTGTGTAGCACAATCCTGTGCCGCTGGTTTTTGTTCTTAGTCATAAACAGTCTTGTATTTTTACTTAGCTTTTGTGTGTGTCTTGTTTCTCCGAGGAGATCTTGCTATTGCAGGTGCTTTAGAATTTCAGAAGAGTAAGGTGCTTTATAGTGGCCATTTCTTCCAATACATACCCTGAAAAAAAGATTCCTTCTAAAACTCCATCTGTATTTATATCTGTATCCATATCCATTTCTTTCTATCTATTAATGGATAAAGATATATACATAATACACATGGGTAGATTTCATATGTATACACACATACATATGTGTATTTTGTAATGTATATATACACGTACCTAGTAGCTACCCAGTTTTTATTTTATTTATTCAAAATGAAGGAAGCCACCATCTCCTGAGAGCATTCATTCTGCTTGTTAGGAACTTTTCCCCTATCAATCAAGAACCACTACTGGGTGCAAAGTGCTGGAGAATTCATGCCTATTCCTTCTTCAGAAGGTACCCCTCCGCTGTGGACCCATGTGCATGGTCCAGACTGGGTTCAGGCCTTGGAATCGGTCCATCCAGGAGAAGGGTAAAGTTCCTTTTCTTATACTCTTTTCCCTATTACGCTCCCAACACCTGCACCCTGGGGGAAATTTGCTCAACCTTAAGTTTGCCTCATGTCTAGGGTTTTTGCAATGGGGAAAACAGAATGTTACTCAGGATACAAAACGAATCTGTTATGGGACACATAGGTGTTCATTTGCTGTGCACAAAAGAAATGCTGAGCACAAAACACTCAAAGCACACACTGATAGGCTGAAAACAGGATTCAGTAACTTCACTTTTAGCTAGTTATACTATCCTAAGAGGTACATACTTAAACTTCTTAAGAACATAAAGTAGTGTATGGAACTACTGAGTAGGCAGTGACTATTGCACGGCACCTTAGTTCTGTACTGTTGTCCCAGAGTCTATGTATTCTGACCAGCCAGTTCAGGGCTGAGGCTATTTTCCTGGTCATCTTTACTACAGAAGTCCCCCCTACTGCCAGTAAGCTTTCCCCTGGTGGAGGCCAGATCTATTGACTTCTGGATCTCACTAGCTGACCTCCAAGTCTTTTCTCTCTTGGGATTGATAATATTTTTTCACATAAGCTGAAGAAAAATCAAATAATATAGGGGCAACCTTAAACCCAGGCTCAGGCTTATCTGGGCAACTAGCGTACTTCACAGGATGTTGTTCACAACAGTCTCAATATAGTTGGAAAGAGAAGAAAGTAGAGAGAGTGAGCTAGGGGGTGGTCATTGTCTTTGTAAAGGTTCACTGAGTCACTGGATGTTGCTTTTCTGTGGCCACTAAGGGGATTGTTTCATCATCTGAGTGCACAAGCCCTTCAGAACAGAGTTGCAGGAGGCTGATGGGAATCAGAAAAGGTTAGTTCTTTGTTCAACCTATAGTTATACTTGTATGAAGTCTAAATTTGCATCTTTGCAACTTCTGCTGATTGCTCCTAGTTCCCTTCCCTGGAGCCAAAGAAAGTTTGGTCCCCCTTTCACCTCCCTCTTCAAGCCTTTCAGATGTTTGAAGGCTGCTATCATGTCTCCTTTTCTAACCCCACAGTCTTCTCTAGCCCCTCCAATAAGTCCTTTGGTATGAACCTGACGCTCTTCACTACCCTAGTTGTTTGTCTCTGACTGCTCTCCAGTTCATCAATGTCCTTGAAATGTGGCGCCCAGAACTGAACACTAGCACTAAAGGGGGTTTCTGGTAAGGGCTGAGTACAACAGAACCATTACCTCCATGTGCCTAGAAGCTACATCTTTTTTGATGCAGCCCAAAATTGTCACCTTACTTGGACCTTGCATTATGTCACTAAAACTTTTGGATCTTTTTTAGTCGAATTGTTGTCTTGCCATACCCCCCTCATCCCGTAGATGTGAAACTGATCTTTTTAAAGATAAACGTAAGACTTAACATTTGACCCTAGTAAATTTTATCTCATTAGATTTGATTCAGTGTTCTAGTTTGCCAAGGTCTTTTTGAAAACTGAGCTTTGATTCATTATTATAATGAATAAATGATGTTATTCATTATAATTAAGGTAAGTAAAAATTATTAGCTACAATGTTTAATGCAAAGGGATTTGTAGAACCTGTATCAGATTGCATGCTACTATAGGGAGGGGAAGGAGAGGGAGGAGGAGACAATTTGGAACTCCAAGCAATTGTGGACCTGAATGTTGTAAACGAAAAATAAATAAATCAATTTTAAAAAATTATTAACTACTCTGATTTTGGGAGACAGGTGGGAGGAGGAGAGAGAAAAGAGAGAGGGAAGGAATGGGAGAGAGACAGGAGAAAGAAGGAGAAAGAGAAGAAGAAAGGAGAGGAGGGAAAGAAGAATCTATAAAATAGGGCAATAATATCACCTATTATTATCCAGTCCTGGAGAGAGAGAAAAGAGAGAGAGCGAGAAAAAAGAGGGAGGAAGAAAAGGGAGAGGGAGAAAGAGAGAGAACTCCATCATTTGTCATGATTGTTGAAGTCCCCCATAACTACTATATTACATCACTGTTAGTTTTATGATATATTTCCTGAACCCCATATCTCGTTCTCCTTTATGACCATGTGGTCTATAATGTACTTGCATGATAATATTGCTTCTATTTCTGACTCTGTTAATCTGTTAAACCAAATGTTCACTCTGCTCCACCCCTTTGGTGTCTGAATTTCATCAGATAAGTTCTTTACTAGTATCCTGGCCTCTAGTCAGCCTCTCCCCAGCTCCAATCTAGTGGTCCATTGCCTCTAGCTTCTAAAATACCACTTTGATTACTTTATTCTTCTGCTCAAACCCCTTCAATGCTTCCTTTATACCTTCAGGACAGAGTCCAAACACCTTAGCCCAGCAGTCCAGGTCCTCAGAAAGCTGGATTTGAACTCAGGTCCTCCTGAGTTCAGGGCCAGTGCTCTATCCACTGTGCCACCTAGCTGTCCCCACCCTTCAGTTCCTACATCTGTAAAATGAGTGTTGCAGTAAATACCTTCCATCCTCCCATCTTATGACCATTAGGTTCAACACCCCCAGGACCAAGGCTACCACATTTAAAAAACCAGTCTGCCACCAGCACTGGTTAAAATTGACAGCATCATATTGCAATTATTATGTATTATTGAGAGGCAAAAGGCTACATAGTCTGCTGGATGGAGCAGAAATGGGGTATCCTGAGGATATGAATAAAAGAGGAATGTTTTTCTAAACCCCTGTTGCCATCAGGTCTGTCTCTCAGCCTTCCACATACTCAATATTTATTTTATATATGTTGTCTCTTCCCCATTGGAGAAGGGGGGAGTAGGACGATAATTTGCTCGAGAGAGTAGTATGTTGCTGAGGACAAAGGCTCTTTGCTCTTCCTTTGTTTCCCCAGAATTTAAACCAGTATTTGGTGCATAGGCCTTAATAGATGCTTATTGGCTAATAGTTTGCTTCAGAGGAAGTTAGGAAGACCTGTATTCAAGTTTCACTTCTGAAACATACTGGTCATGTGAGCTTGGCTAATCTCAACCCCTCAGTATCCTCAAAAAACTCTATGATTTTAAAGTTGCAGGATAGTTACAGTATTACATTGGTGGAGGGAATTTCCTCACCAAGAGTTCCCTAAAATTGATGGTCTGGGTGTCCCCTCACTCTGCTGCCGCCACCCCCGTTTTTTGAGAGCTTGTGTGGCATAGTGGAGGGATTTTAAACCAGGATGTTCTAGGTTCATGTCCCTCCTCAGACATTTATTAGCAATAGCATCATGAGGCCTGTCAACCTGGTTTAGCTTGTCTTCTGATATGGTTTTTACTAGCGTGTGGCCACTGTGCTTGATACAGCTTCTTGGAGCCACAGGTGAGTTAGGGGGAGATCTACCCCAAGCATGTAAAGACTTCTCCCAGTGGAATGGGCCAATGAGATCAGTGTGTTCCAATGGCTATGAAGTAGCAGAAGCAGGTGCCATGGAATGCTTAGAGCTTAGTCAGTCATTAAAGATGCCACAGTCATCTATTACATCTTGAGTCATCTCCAGTTGTCCTGACTTTTGTCTTGCCACTGGACTTCAATGACCCTGGAAGAGAAAGTGGGGCTGACGACCTTGTACAGTTCTGCCTCACTTACATCCAATTCAGGCAAGAGTCAAGATGTCACCCCATGATGTCATCAGTTCTCATTGGAGATGAAGGACGAGCAAGCAACATCCCTGAACAAGTAGTTGTGAGAATCAAATGTGTGCAAAGTGCATTGAGAATCTTGAAGTGCCATATAAATTCAAGTCAGTATCATGATTACCCTTGTTAGATTATTGATGGATCTAGTTGGCAGTACCAATAATGAAGGTTAAAAATAATCTTCAACAAAATACTTTGCTCACATCTAGTGACTACAGTGTAGACAGAGGTAAGCTTGCAGGCCTCATGTAGTGCTGAACTTTATTGAAATTTCTTAAGGATTTAGGTCTTGCCTGTTAACTTTAAAAAGTAGAAAGATCTGATAGCATAGATAGAACACCAGATCTGTCAGTTATCTAATGTTGGCTAAATCACTTAGAGTTCCAGTTTCCTGTCTGTAAAATGGGGACAGTAATCCTTGTCTAACCTGTGAGAATCAAAGGAGATAACAGCTGGGAAAAGTGATTTTTGGTAACTCAGGACTGGTGTATAAATTTGAGTTCATATTATTGGTTGGAGAACTAGTCATCTGATAGCTAGGTGATGCAGTACATAGAGTGCTGGACCTGGAGTCAGCAAGACCTAAGTTCAAATCTAGCTTTAGACACTTACTAGCTCTCTGTGGCCCAGGGCAAATCATTTAATCTTTCTGCCTCAGTTACCTCAACTGCAAAATAAGGATAATAATGTCGTCTACAAGGTCGTTATGAGGATCAAATGAGAAAATATTTACAAAGTTCTTAGCACAATACCTAGCACATAGTAAGAACTATTTACTGTTAGCTATCATTATTATTTTTGTAATTATTTTAATTTTTATTGCAATTATTTTGTCATATTTGTAAAGCCCTCTGCAGACTTTAAAGTGCTTTCTAAATGGTATAATTATCATTCCCATTTCACATTTTGGGAAATCAAGTCAGAGAAGTGAATGACTTGTTCAAGTTCACACAATTAATTGGTGTTATTGCTATTCAGGTTCTGACTTTTCATTCAAAGCATTTGTTATGCCCTGCTTATCTCTGGTTCAGGCCTCTCCAACCTTGAGAGAGCATTTCTCTTTCTCACATTTATAATCGACCTCACATCAACTTAAAAATTCTTCTGTTTCTCGAGCTTCTTCCCAGAGAGAGGTGATTATAGATAGATGTGGGCTTTATGGCATTTTTATTTGTCTTCCGCCCCTCGAAGGTAGTATCTTCTATGACACTGTTATGCCAATGTGACAAGTCTTGCATGTCATGATGGTGAGCCAAGTTTGGTTTCTTCCTCTTCAACTTCACTAGCTTGCTCCAAGTCTCTGAGATCTCTGAGCCTCTATTTCTTCCGCAGTAAAATGAAGATTATACCTGTAACACTGACCCCCAGAGTTGAGTAGGGTTCATGAATTGTCATTGTTATGTTTTTTTGTATCAATGACTTAGTCACACTTTTACTCCTGTGCTTTAGCTTTTGGATGGCACAGTGAAAAGAATGCTAGATCTGGAGACAGGAAGACTCATCTTCCTGAGTTCAAATCTGGCCTCAGACACTTACTACCTGTGTGATCATAGGCAAATCACTTAATTCTGTTTGCCTCAGTTTCCTCATCAGTAAGATAAGTTGAAGAAGAAAATGGCAAACCACTCTAATATTTTTGCCAAGAAAACTCCAGATGGAATATTATGAAGAATCGGACATGACTGAACAACAACACTGAATCTCTTAAACTTGTGAAACAAGGGATGTAAAATTTTGTATTCATCTCTATTGAATTTAATCTTATTAGATTGAGCATGGATCTGGGCAGCTCTGAAGGCTATAAGATCTGTGATCCATATAATGTTCATTCATAATTCAAGAGAACCAATGATGAAACATGGTATCCATGACAGAGGGATGATTGATTTAGGGTACAGAATGAGACGTGTATTTTTTTTAATATACCTATTGAGGGTATTTGTCTTGCTTGACTATGCATATGTTACATTTGTTGTTTTGTTGATTTTTCTTTTATTTTTTTAGTGGAGTGAGAGGGAGTGAAAATAGATGTCTTCATTTTTTAAAAATAGAAATATAGGGGTATTACAGATATGACAGGCTGCATTCATTTTTTAAAAAATAAGTTTTTATTGATGTCTTCTGTTTCTTACATCATCATAGTTGTTGCAAGTATCCTCTGTTTCCCTCTCCCATAGAGCCATCCCATATAACAAATAGCACTTTTTTTTAGAGAGTATAACTGATCAATCATTGAAAAGTCTGAAAATATGTACATACAGTGGTGGTTGGGGTGTTCTCTCAAATCTTTTCATTCGAATTCTGCTTTATCTTTGTAATTTTGTTGCATTTTTTTCCCAATTACATTGTTGTAGTTACTGTTTTCTTGGCTCTGCTTATTTCATTCCGTATCAGTTCTTAGAGGTCTTTCCATACTTCTCTGTTTTCATTAAACATATAATTTCTTTCAGTGCAGGAATATTCCATTACATTCACATACTATAATTTGTTTAGCCATTCTCCAACTGATGAGCTTTTACTTTGTTTCCAGTTCTTTGCTATCCCCAAAATTGCTGCTATAAATATTCTGGATTATATGGAGACTTTTATCTTACTGTTGGCTTCGTTGAGGTGGAAACCCATTAATGGAGTCTCTGGCTCAGAGTCTGTGACATTTTAGTCACTTTTATTTGTATAATTCTAAATAGCTTTCCAAAATGGTTGTACCATGTCACAGCTCCACTGACAATGATTTCAGTGTGCTTATCATTCTACAACACTGAGTATTGCCATTTTTTTGCAGTGTTTTACAATTTTCAGGATGTGAAATAAAACCTCAGGATTATTTTGATAGGCATTTCTCAAATTATTTGGGATTTGGAATGTTCTTTCACGTGGTTGTGAATACTTTGCAGTTCTTCTTTTGAGAAGTGTTCATATCCTTTGACCATTTGTGTATTGGGGAATGACTATTAGTCACACACACACACACACATATAATTGTTTATCTATTTTATACCAAATCCTTATCAGAGAAATTTGATACAAAGCCCCCCCCATTTAACTAATTCTCTTCTTATTCTAGGTGCAATAATTTCTTCTTTACACAAGATTTTTTAAAAATTTAATGTGATCAAAATTATCTATTTTATCTTTTGTATATACTTCTATCTCCTACCTGTAACTGTGAAAGGGATGTGATCTGTTTAAAACTTCTTTTTAAATAATATAATCTTTAATATTGAGGTTGAGTGTCCACTTTGAATATATTAAGGAATATGGAATTAGGTTTTGGTATAATCCTGATATTTTCCGTACTGCATTCCAATTTTCTCAATTTTTTTAAATCAAGTATGGAGTTTTTTCCTTTTGTAATTTGTTTTCCACTTTTTTGATCACTGGATTATTGAGTTCTATTGTTTCTGATTCTCCCTTATCTAATCTGTTCCATTCATCTATTTTTTAAATCACTACCAGATGATTTTAATGACTGTTGCTTTATAATATAGTTTGAAGTCCGAAAGTGCTATTTCCCCTTCATCTCTACTTCTTTTTCATCATTTTCCTTGATATTTTAGATCTTTTCTTTTTCCAAATGATTTTAAAAATTATTTCATTAATTCTATAAATATTCCCATGGGAATTTGATTAGTATGGCATTTAAAATGTAAATATTAATTTTGGTAGTATTGTCATTTTTATTGCTCAGGTTCGTGCCATGAGCATTGAATAGCCCTTCAGCTCTTCATGTTCTTCATCTCTTTGAGGAGTACTTTATAATTGAATCTATACAAGTGGGAAGTCAATACCCAGGTATTTTATACATTTTCTTATTACTTGTTATGATATGTCCCTTTCTATTATTACTTCTCATGTTTGTTATTATATAGAAATGCTGTTGATGTTTGATAATTTATTTTGGGCCTGTTGCATGCACTTTCAGATGAGGTTACTGTAGTATTAGTTTTACTGAACAATTTTGCTTTGTTAAAAAAAATCAGGGGTGGTAGAACCAGCTTGAATTGCTTCAAGAGATCTGATTGTTAAATTCTGAGTATGAGCATTTACATCTTGGAAACTGGAAAATCAGGGCTCGAATAATGCTTTATTGATTGTCTAGAGAGACTTAAGAAGGTGATAGGGAAAATGCTAACAATGCAAATTAAACTTAAAAGTGTGTTACACATACGGTTTTTCTCCAGAGCAGCTGTTAAACAGCATACCCTTGGTTACAAGGAACCTCTGATGAAATGGGAGTAATCTATAAATGCTTGTAATATAAAAAACAGAACACATCAATAAAACTTTTTAAAAAAGAAGAAATTTAATAAGTATAAAATAAAGTTTTGCACTTGGGCACAAAAAGCTATTACATATAATATGGGGTAACCATGGCTAGATAGCAACTGGTATGAAAGATCTCTTGGTGTTTTAGTGGGCTTCAAGCACAATGTGAGACAGTAATGTGATGTGGCAGTCCCCCCAAAACTCATGTAATCATGGACTGTGTGAACAAGGGCATAGCTCTCCAGAGTAGGGAAGTTGTCCTGTATTTATTTAGCCCTCATTGGCTTTGATGTTGAATACTGTGTTCACTTCTGGGTGCCATGCCATTGATAAACTGAAGAGTGTACAGAGAAGGGCAGCCAGTATTATAGTGAAGAGCCTTGGGTCTACATTGTACTTGGATTAGTTGAAAGAACTTAGCATATTTATCCTTGAAAAAAGAAGACTGAGCGGGGATGTGATAGCTCTCTTGAAGTGATTTGCCTTTATCATCTACATAGTACATACAAGCTGTGGGTTTCCTCTCCCAACCTACCCCAAGTCAGACTAGCAAGTAAAAGTTCTTAGAGTATGGAAGGTTACATCTCCCCTCAGGGTCCTAGAAGTAACGCTGAGGGTTGGGGGTGGTTTCTCTACTATTTAATTCTTTACCTGCTGTGTTACTACTCTTCAATACTGATCACCAATGATTATTGCCCCAGTATTTTGATTACTTGATCTCTTCTCAAAATCAGTTAATCATTTAATATCAATTAGCTTTTTTTTTCTCTTTTGGAGGGCAGTTGGGGTTATCTGACTTGCCCAAGGTCACATGGCTAGTAAGTGTGTCAAGTTTCTGAGGCCAGATTTGAACTCAGGTCCTCCTGACTCCAGGGCAAGTGCTCTATTCATTGCGCCACCTAGCCACCCCTATCAATTAACTTTTACAAGGGTATATTTACTCAGAAAATATGGCAAAGGCAGAAGTGAAAAAATTACCCCATGCCCCTAAACCAGGACACATTCTCCCCTTCATACACCCACTTGGTCCCTTGGGAGAGTGAATTTACACTTAAAGCAATGACTACTCTTTGCCCCACCATGTTTCCCTCTGAGTATGGCAAAGTCAATAGACAAGTCTCCCCCTTCCTTGGATGGTTGATGTTTCAGCTGCCGGCTCAGTCCACCACTGGGCAGGGACAAGGAGACCTCTTCTCTTTGGCTCTTATCATATTCTGTTATAGTTTTCAGTTGTTGGATAATCCTCTCAATGATCCGTTCAAAGCTCACAAGCTCATAACCTGGTTTGTTCTGTCTCTGATACTTGTTCATCCCAGATCAGGAAAGAATAAATACAACACAGACAGAAGAATAGCAACACATTATGTTGCAACATGTTCATGGCCACCTTTTTTGGTCTCTTTAAGTCTTTTTGGATCAATACGCAGTTCTAGTTCAACAACTACCATCTAGTAAGTGGAGAGGAAACCAAAGATGTCTGCTTTGAAGTGGTGAGGGGAAAGGACCTTCCATTATGTCCCCCATTTTCTGAAGCAGGCTTACAGAGTATTCACAAGGTTGTATATCAGACAGAGTGTCATACAGGACTGAACCTTCATTGACCAGTCACTCCTTTCCTCCTATACTTAACTAATATGTATGAGACCTTGGATTTGAATTTGTTTTTTTTTCTGGATTCAGTTCCAGTATTCCAGTATGTTTTCTATTTATCATGTAATCTCTACTTTATGGACCTTTGTTACATTTGTCAGGATCTAAACCCAACTCTTCTGACACCAAGGCAAGGTGTTTCTCTCTCTTGAGATAGAAATTCCAGAACTTAAAACTATCCTGAAGACTGGGAACCACTAGCAGATTTATGGTCAAAGATGCCTGACGTTAAGGGGCAGAGGCTCAGTTGGTGAGGGAAGGAGGTGGGAGGGGAAACTAGCCATGACAACATATCCCATGTTTAAAAAAAACAAAGCATCTCCTGGTATCATTCCCTTTTAAAGGTACTGGAAACAAAGGGAAGATACTTTTTCTTTTCTGGCAGCCTAGAAGGGTATTGTTCTTTGGGCTTCCTCTTTTAAATTGATATGGTTTATTATGAATTAACCTGTGTAGCATGATGAATCTTGGGTGTGAGTGTGAACAAAGACTAACCTGACCAGTTCCAGATTATAATCTTAACAACAAAGGAACACTTGGGAATTTTTTTCAATGTTGTCTTCTGTTTCCAAAATATAACTTTAAGTCAGACTTGGGAAAATGATAACAATAAGTGAACAGAGCCTTTTCCCATTGCTCTGTGGGCCTCACAGTAGTAAGCTGAATTCAAAGAATGTTACTAATGGGATAAAAAAGTGCCCAATTCTTGGAGCTGCTAGGTGGTGCAGTGAATAAAGCAGCGGCACTGGAGTCAGGAGGACCTGAGTTCAAATCCAGTCTCAGACACTTAACACAAAAACTAGCTGTGTAATCTTGGGCAAGTCACTTAACCCCAATTGCCCTCCAAAAAAAAAGTGGGCAATTCTTCATTGTTGGTGGTGTCACTCTTGCACCCATATTCTTTGCATTGATATGGGATTTTCGGCAAGATCTGATTCTTTGTGAGAATGTGTGTGTGTAGTAAGTAGTAGAAATAGCATGAGAACGCCCATTTTCTTGCTCAGAGTTCTGTGGGTTTTTCACTATATCACACTGATTAAACATTTATACATTGTCTAGTATTGTTATCTCTCCTTATGTATTGGATTATATCACCAGTTAAACAGTTTTATCTTTGCCTGGCATAGAGTAGGCCCTTAATAAATGTCTGTTGATAGCTCTCATGTAGTGTCTTGCCTATCAGTAGTTGACTAATCTCCTACCATATCCTCAAAAGGTCAATGTTTATGCTGGCAACTCAGCCTGAAACATGGGTCAATTTGTTCTGGGTAACTTTGGTTACTTTGGGTAACAACTTAAGTACTAGTAAGCTAACCTGAAATGTGGGTCAGTTTGTTCTTAGCACTAAAATATGGTGGAAGGTAATACTTTGGAAAACTCTGTGCTGTTACAAATGATGGAGTCCTTGGGGCTGGTTCAGGAGTGGCTGTGTGGAAGTATGTGCAGGAAATTTCACTCCTATAGTATAGGCAAGTCCCCTGCCAGTCTTCCTTCTCCAGATGGCCTTCTGTGGAAGCCATCTGGCTGAGAGAACGGAACCACCACTCCCTGCTCCACCCTCTGGCTGCCACATAAACACACCTGTTCAAACTTCAACCATGGAACCACAATCCCCATTTACTTTTTGCTTGACCTGCTGGAACCTGGAGCTGTTTGGCATAATTTTTATAATTTCAAAGAAATCCCTCAACTGTTAACTCCTAAGGATAAAAATCACAATAGCAGGATGGTATGTGTGAGTGTGTGTGTGTGTGTGTGTGTGTGTGTGTGTGTGTATATGAGAGAGAGAGAGAGAGAGAGAGAGAGAGAGAGAGAGAGAAGAGAACAGTAGCACTGCATCTGCTATCCTTTTTAGACAAGGGTTCTTTTGGCAGTTTGATGAAGCCTATGGATCTGTCTTAGAATAACATATTTAAATGAATAAGATAAAACATATAGAATTACAAAAGAGACTAACCATGTTGCAGTACCCCAGGTTAAAGAGCTCTGTGCTGGTAGGAACAGTACTTAGTACTTCTCTGCCTGTCTGTCCCCTTTTCCTTAGAGAGCAGAGAAATGGATGGGGCCTTAGGGATCATCAAGTTTGGATGTGATCAGAGGGTTCTATTTTAAGAAGATTTTGTAGGCATCAGTATGAAGGTCAGATTGGCAAGGGGGTGTATCAGAAGTAAGAGGCCACTTTGGAGCCATTTTTAATAGTCAAGGTAAGAGAAGGTGGGGCCCTGAGGGAGGATGCTTGCTGTGGTAGGGAAAGGATGGGACAGATCAGGAGTATGTTGGTAAATGTTTAAGAATTGGCTCTCCAAAAAAAATACACATGACATGCTTTTAAGTTTAATCTGCTTTGTTAACATTTTGTTCCTTATTTTCTTCAGTCTAGACAATCTACAAAATTGTAAATCAATCCTTGATTTGTAGCATTTGTTGATTTTTTGAGGTATAAATGCTCACACTGAAAATTTAACTCCTAAAATTGGCTCCTAAAAACTCCAGGGAAAGGTGCTAGAAGTATTTCAGAAGGAAATTTGATAACATTTGTTAATTTATTAGATGTAGAGGGGTTAGGGAGAGCAAAAAGTCAAAGGTGACTGAGCATAACAGTGTCTTTGACAAAAATAGAGGATAGGAAGAAGGGTAGATTTTGGGAAAAGACAATGATTTTGGTTTAAGGCATGTTGATGTCCAGTATCTTATAGGGAGTTGAGGAATATGGAAATGGAATTCTAGGGAGAGGCTGAGGTGGAATTCAAGATTTAGGAATTATCTGCATGGAGAAGAACTGGGAATGCACATGAGAAAGTGAGAACTGCAGATTATAACTAGGGATAAGAAGAGGTGGAAAGAATCCCTTTGTATCCTTAAATGAAGGAGGGCATTCATGTTTCTACATTAGTCAGTAAATCCTGTAGTTAGATTAGCCTAGTGTGAGGTTGTATCTCTGCTCCCTGAGATGCTAAATTTGGCTCATAATGGGTGGGGAGAAAATCTGTTACAACTAGAGAGAGAACTTGGAAAGAATCTAGGAGAAAAGAGAGAATGAGCATTATTTTTTACTCAGTTTGCTTTTTGGGATGGAAAAGTGCTATAAGTCTGCCCAGTAGGCAAATGCCAAAGGAAACAGTCATTCTGAGAGCATCCCAAAGACAGGAGTACAAAATGAGGGAATCATTATCCCCATATCATTTTAATGCTTGTGCTAGGGGTCCATACTAGCTTTTTATATTATAGTCTTTTTACATTTCAGTGAGGAGAAAGCACCATACCTTACTACTTACTAGGGGCCAGGATTTGGTTTACAGAATAGCCAGAACTGTGTTATGAAAGATCTTTCTGGACTTAAAGACCCCTAGGGAAAATTGACTTCTGGAAGAAGAGTCTTCACCTAGAGGGAGTCAGCAATCATTTCTACAGCAGTATAATTGGGGTATGAGTCCAGCTATAGAAAAGGCCATTACTATATGACCTATTTTTGGTGAATTGGGTACTTGAGGTGACAAGGCCTTAGTGTACTATTGGGTAGCGTAGGACAGGATTCAGTAGAGAAACTGAGCCCATATTTTCCACATTGATGTACATTAAATGCATCTGGGAGAAGGAAGAATGAGAAGAGAAGATAGGGCCAATTATGGGACCCCAGAAATAGCTCTGGGGCACATAAAGATTCCAAGTCATCAAATGCTCCTGTGTGACTTTTGCCCTAGAGTACCATCATAGAATCATAGGCCTAGAGCTGGAAGGGACCTTAGAGGTCATCTTGTCCAACCCCTTCATTTAATGTATCAGGAAGCAGAGACCCAGAGAAGTTAGTGTCCTCCAGTTCACACATAGTAATTGGCTGAGCCAGGCCTCCAGGTCCTCTGTCTCTAAATCCAGCGCCTTTTCCTCACCTGACAGCTTCCCTTCCCTTCTGTCTCCTCTCTCCTTCCCCACCATAGTCTGGGGAGATCCCATCTTCCCAGGTAATTACCCTCACTTCTTCCAACTATTTTCTTGAATTTTATCTCTCTGTAGCACAAAATTATCTTTGTTACTGAATTAACAACATAGCCTTATGGCCTCTGAGCCAGGAAGGATTTGTACTTTGGATGGCAATGACAACCAAATTGGGAAATTGTTGTTCGTCCTTCATTTTCAAAGAGGACCAGTGCCATTACAGATGATGTCTTGACTTGTGTGAATTGAATTTAAATGAGGCAGAATAGCCTAAAGTGACCAAGCTCACTCTCTTTCAAGTCATTGAAAGTCCAGTGGCAGGATAAAAGTCAACATGACTGGTGATGACCCAGGATACAATAGATGACCTTGGTGTTTATGAAATGCCTCTTGACATAGACTTGGATCTCTTCTGGTCTGAAGGATGTAGTAGGGGTCCTCTCCTTCTACCTCCATATCTGTACAAAGCCCCTTTTACACACTGCCTAGAGATATCATCCCATGTCCCTTGCTTTATTTATGTGCCTAGCTCAAAGCAGAGGGTGAATGCATGCTCCTAATCTTGATGGTCAGAGGAAAGAAGGAGAATTTAATATCATGGAATCTCATTGCATTGGGACCATAGAGCCCGCTTATTATTTTTACAGATTAAAAAATTATTTTACGGATTTTATTTTAGTCTGTCACATGGTGGTAGAGTCTCTATTTGAATCCAGGTTATTCCTGACCCATCTTGCCCCTTAGAAAAAGAATTTATGTGCTTTATCTAAGCATTTCTGTAAATTTCTGTCAACCACCTGGAAAGGTTCAGACTGTGTTCAGCTTTCTCTTTCTCAGGTCCTTGTTTAATGCAAAGAGCACTCTCTCTCTGGAGCCAGGCTTCAAATCCTACCTCTCACAGTCATTCTGTGTGACCTTAAGTCACTTAACTTCTGTGAGCCTCAGTTTCCTCATCTATAAAATGATGGGGTTGGACTTGATAACTTATTAGGTCTCTTCCAGCTCTAATATATGTGATCCTATGATGTGTGTGTGTGTGTGTGTGTGTGTGTGTGTGCGCGCGCGCGCGTGCGCGTGAGAGAGTTCTTTTCCTGGAGAGTAGGGTAAAAATTCATAAACTGAGAAGGACTCTGGTTCAGTAGGACATACGCACGTGCTTCTTTTTGGCAGCCTGGATGAGGCTTTCCCCTCACGATTGTCTTTTCTGGCTATTTGGCCAGGCCACAGAAAGTCATGTGAGGCCTATTGTACCCAGCACTGCATAGGCAGTCAACTTGGGATTTTGAGCTTGGGCACAACAGGGACCCTCCCTTGGACTGGACTATGATTCCCAATGGGCAGCGAAGTGGTGAAGTGGAGTTAGGAGGACCTGAGTTAAAATCTGATCTCAAACACTTACTAGCTATGTGACTAGCAAGTCACTTTTGCCTCAGTTCCTCATCTGTAAAATGGACTAGAGTAAACCACTCCAGTATCTTTACCAAGAAAACCCCAAATGGGATCATGAAGAGTCAGACACAACTGAAACAGCTGAAAACCAATAATGCCTCCACTCAGAGGAGAGATGTTCAGGTTGGGAATCTAGAACCTGGGTTCTAGTCACAGGTCATTACAGCTCAGCTTTTCTCCCCACCCCCACCCCCTTCCCCATAATAGGCACAATCATATCTGCTTCATCTGAAGAATAAAATGAAATTATAGTTAGAAGTACAAAACTCTGGTGAAATGTAGGGGGAAGAGGTAAAATGGGAGGTCAGGATGGGAAAGGGGGTAAAGTCTTCCCCAAGCCCCCTCAGATGACTTCAGGGTAAAGCTTTAGAACTGAAAGCTTTCTCCTCTTCCTTTTCCTTTTAAGTACCTCATTTGGGGAACTGAATGTCGTCATTTCGGACTCCCAGGGTACACATATGTTCATTGATGTCGCTTCAGATGTAAAATCTCTGTGGTGTTCCAGCATCCTCTGTCGATTTTGGAATAGTTCCAGATCTGCAGAAATTCTTGCTTCCTTTAACTATCCCAACTAACCCAACTATCCCTACTCCCCAGGCATAGCCATTTCTTCCCCTTGAGACTATTGCTAGAAATCCCATTATCAAAATCTCTTTAGTTTCAGAGCCTGAAGGTAACATGATACTGTGGAGAATCCCAGCTCTGCTAGAAATTATTTGTGGGACCCTGGGCAAGTGACTTAATTTCTCTTGGTCTTGGTCTCGGTTTTCTTATCTATCAAATGTGGAAGCTGGATTAGAACACCTCTGAGTTCCCAACCAGCTGGCAATCTAATTTTTTAGAGTGTTCATAAAACACCAGTCCCCTGGGGAATTGTTACCTTTTACATGTTATAGGAGTTGACTGGATCTGAAAGCAGGTTTTTCTAACAGGGAAGGGAGGAGATTCCCAAGGATTCTTGGGTATATGAGGGCAAGGAGAAGAAGCTGGGTTAGGGGGTGGCTTTTAATCAGGGAAAAGTGTTAGAGAAGGTGAAGATGAGGACCTTTTCACCTACTTCCCATTTTTTGCCTGGGGCTGTCTCCTCATCCCCTTAGGCTAACAAGAGAATCTGAGCAGTTAGCCTGAAGCCAAATGCATTGAAGCTTCCCTACCCACAGAGACTGAACTAGCCCTAGGACAGGAAAGCCGTGTTCATAACTGCAGTAGAGAAGAGCATCAGAATTCCACAGAGTGTTAGGGACCTTCAAGAGTCCTGGGGAGGCAAAGCAATGTAATAGGAAGAATGCTAGGTTTGGAATCTGACTTCAACTGGCTCTGTCCCTTACTATCTGTGTAACTGGATAAGATGCTGAGCCTCAGTTTTCTCATCTGTAAAAGGGGAGAGTTAGACCTTTGAATTCTCTTCTAGCTCTGAATGAGTAGCTAGGATTCATTCCAACCCTTTCCTCTTACAGAGGAGGCCAGAGACCCAGAGAAGTGAAGCAAGTAATCAATCAACAGATATTTATTAAGCACCTATCATGTACCAGGTATTATATGTTATGTGCTATGTGTTGAGATGCAAAGACCTTGCCTTCAAATAGTTTATATTCTGTCTGGGAGGCAACATGTGTGTGTATCTACCTATATACACATATGTACATGTGAAATATATACAAAATACATATAGGTAACAAGACAATTTAGTGAGGGAAGTCATTAGCAACTGGGTCTTTGGCTCCAAGTCCACTGCGCTCCCAGGAATACTATCTGAGACCTCTCCTAGATGTGGATTGGATGGACAAATTCTCAATGGTATGAAGGTATTGTTTTGAGGAGGGGCAGAGCCAAGATGGTGGAGTAAAAGCAGGAACTTACTTCAGCTCCTGCACCAGCCACCTCCAATACCTGTAAAATATGACTCTAAACAAATTCTAGAACTACAGAACCCACAAAGCGACAGAGAGAAACAAATCTCCTGCTGAAGGCAGCCTGGCAGGCAGACAGGAAGGGTCTATCACACCACGCTGAGTGCTTAACGTAGTCCCATGTGAGCCACACGGACCCAGACCCAGGGTGGCCCCAACCAATGTCATAGATCAACAGCAGAGACCAACAGCACAGACTGGAGCAGACTTCAGGAGAGTGAATCACCAGCAACTGTGGTGGTTTCCAGACTTCTCAACCCATAAACACCAAAAAGAAAGTAAAAGATCAGTAGAAAACTCTGTTGGAACTAAGTGACTGAAGAATGTGGTCTGGCCTCTGCTCCCAGGGCAAGAGGTGTAGGAGGTGCAGTGGCTGCAACTGCTGCCCATGGCTGCCTCCACAGCTCCTGGACTGCAGATCATAGAGGGACCAAGCAACCATTCAAAGGGTAATCGATCTTGCTTTGACCTGTTTGGATCTGGATCGAAGTTTGGGTGGTGGTCCTGAGGTGAGAAATGCCAGTGTGCCAGAGCTTGTGGTGGCTGTAGAGACAGCACCCTCCTCATAGCTCTGGCAAATGTGAAATCCCCAGCAATTTGAGACATAGCCCTCTCCACTCTGGAAACAGAGTTCTACCATGGCAAAGAACTCAAAAATCAAGTAATTGACCGGCAAGATGAGCAAGCGGAGGAGGCACAACCAGACCATAGAATCCTTTTTTGTGGACAAAAACGATCAAAACATGGAACCAGAAATCAATGAAGCCAAAACTCCTGCATCAAAAGCTTCCAAGAAAAATATGAATTGTTTACAGGCCATGGAGGAGTTCAAGAAGGATTTTGAAAATCAAGTAAGAGAAGTGGAGGAAAAATTGGGAAGAAAGATTGTTAGGGCCCGCCTTACAGGGCTTACATCCAACTCACCTCTCCTGTCGCCTCTATGGCACTCCAATTGCCTTCCGAGATGCCTGTCATCCCTACGACCCGGCTTGCCTCCACAAGCCCTTCTCCAGCTGCCACCACAGCTCTAGTCACTCTGGTCGCCCCAACGACCCGGGTTCACCCCCAAGAACCCCTCGGGGGAGCGTGCTCCTCCGAGAACAGACAAAGGAGTCCTGACACCAAGATGTAATGTGTTGCCGTTTAATCTCTCTCGTTTGTGATCACCTCATCTCTCTCTCCTCTTCTTTCACCTTGCCTCCCTTCTTTTAGCTCCTTTCCCCTCCCCCGACTCTCTTCTCCCACATGCCTCAGCAGTAATAAGCTTCTCATAGCAGGGGAGTTCTCCCCTGTTAGCAGCACATACTCAATCAATACCCCAAAATCACGGGGGAGAATAAACGCCCAGGTGCCTCCACCCTGCTTGAGTTGCTCTGTCCTTTGCCTGAGTTTTCCGTGGGTTCTCAGAGTTTGGGTAGAGTCTTAAAGGGGCCCCAACAAAAGATGAGAATGAAAATCATGAAAAGCAGGTCAACAGCCTGCTAAAAGAGACCCAAAAAATACTAAAGAAAATAACACCTTAAAAAAATAGACTAACTCAAATGGCAAAAGAGGCCCAAAAAGCCAATGAGGAGAAGAATGCCTTAAAAAGCTGAATTTGCCAAATGGAAAAGGAATTTCAAAAACTCACTGAAGAGAATAATTCCTTCAAAATTAGATTGGAGCAACTGGAAGCTAATGACTTTATGAGAAATCAAGATACCATGAAAGTGTTCTTTTGGGAGATAGTTAGGGTTGCTAAAATATCTCCCCATTTTCCATAAAGTCCCTCTGGAAACAAACTCCATGATACAGACTTGGTTCCATTTTCATTTGTTAATGATCTTTGCAGAACTCTGTTCACACCATGCTGGGGGAGGAGGGGTGTCACATGCCTCTTATTTAAGAACTGAACTAAAGTCAGAGCAGCTCAGTGTCCCTTCTCTTGGTGGTAGAACAAAGACTGGGATCTGTAGATCGAAAGTGGGAAGGGACCATAAAGAACTCTTATCTCTTCATTTCACAAATAGAAAAAAAGCCTTGTATTAGTGAATTTCACAGATTATACAGGGAGGGAAGAATAGATTAATAGTAAAAAGGTTCAAATCCCACACCTGATACTTATTGTCATCAGAGGGACCTTAGAGGAGTCATTCAAACCCCCTAGGCCTCAGTTTTCCTCATCTGAAAATGAGGGAGGATGATGAGATGGTCTCTAGCCGAGGCCCTTTCAAGCTCTAGACTTACACACGCCTGTAATTTTCTGACCTTTGAAGCAGACTTGGCTTGCGATTCAGCAGGAGTACATGGTGGTAGGCAGTGTAATAACTTTATAAGAGAGGTCAGAAGTTTAAAAAGCCCTTGTAGAAAGCAGTTCCTTCCTGGAAAGATGTTATCAGGGGTCTGACCTTTATCAATGCTGACTCTATAAAACCGAAGATTGGGGCTGCCTCCTTCAGACCCAGAGCAGGAGGAAACTGGGTTGTTTGTATTAAAGAGGTGCAGGGAAGCAGATATAGTGCCTGAAGAAGGGTGGAGGAATGGCGAGCATAATACTGGTCTATGTTGATTCAGAGGCAAAAAAGTACAGGACTTCTTGAACTTGCAATATTTTTTCCCCTCTGACTAGAAGAATAATGACAGTTTAAAAAAATAATAATGATACGTGACTTATTTCAAAGTGTTCTGTAGCTGTTTGGAGATAACACGATATAATGGAAAGAGTCCTGGGTGAGAAGACCCAGATCCAAGTCTCCCAGCTCCAATATTTACCAGCTATGAGACCTTAGGCAATTCTTTTCACTCCTCTGGGCTTCAATTTCCTAATCTGTCAAATGGGTTTATACTAGATAATCTTTAAGTTCCCAAATAGCTCAGAAATTCTAAGATGCTATATGTCACTTAATCTCTGCAATTCAGTTTTCTCAGCTATAAAATGGGTACTTCCCAGCATTGTTGTAAGGTCTGAATAGGATAACCCATGTGATTAGAAGGATTCCAAGTGAAAGGGAAGTGAACTTAATTCATAATCACAAGGTGATCTAAGATTATTAACTCTTATTTATCATGGATGCTTAGAAGTTAGCCTTAATTCTTTTTTTCTCCCTCAGCCCTCATATTGAGCAAGTTGTCAAGTCTTAGCATTTCTGCTTTCACAGCATCTTTCATACCTGTGTTCCCTTTTCCACCTATATGGCCATTGCACTAATTCAGGCCCTCATTACCTGAACTATTGCAATAGTTCCCATAACTGATCTTCCTGCCTCTAGTCCAGGGGTGGGGAACCTGAAGCCTTGAGGCCACATGGCCACCCTACCCTTCCTCTGGTCTCTTGCCTCTTCCTTCCAACTTCTACATAGCCACCTGAGTGATACTCTGAAAGCAGAGGTCTGACCATGTTACTTCCCCATTCAGCAAATCCCAATGGCTCCCAATTACTTCTAGAATCAGAAATAAACTTCTCTTTGGACATTTGAAGTCTTACAACCTGGCTCCAAACCCCCTCAATTGCCTCACTGTACTTTACTTAACCCTGTTCCAGACAAACCAGCCTTCTTGTTGTTCCTTATATATGACAATATTCTACCTCCCAGTTGTATAACTCTGTACAGGCTGTCCTCCATGCCTGGAATGAACTCTTTCTTTACCCCTACCTCTTAGAATCTCTAATGTCCTTCAGAACTCAGACTCTACTTTATACATGAAACTTTTCCTGATTTCTACCCTGCCCTTCAATCCTAGTAAATCTCCCCCCACCCAACCTCAGCCCCATTCACTGCTACTTAATTTTTATGTCTATCCAGGTCCATATTGGTTTTTTTTTTTTAGGCAGTGACTATTTCATTTTTGTCATTGTATTTCCAGCCCCTCAGCAGTGCCTGGCTGGGTATCAGCAGTGTGTTTAATAAATGTTTGTTGATGGATTAATCAACTAGAACGTCAATGTGTTTCTTGTCTTCCAGATAGGGAACTTGGACTCAGAGGCTCAAAGCACATAGTCCAGCAATAGAATTTTAGTCTTGTTTTCTGTTCCCACCTCTATTCAGTATTCCAATTTTAAGACTGGATGGCCTCTGACTATGTTAAAAATGTTCTTCAGAGTTCAACAAATTCAATTTAATAAACATTAACAGTCTACTATGTGCAGAACATTCTATTATGTTTTGGGGGAGAATCAAGGTTTATGTAACAAGTGATCCTTGGCTCCTTCAGGCCTAGAGTCAGATGTAACAATCAGAATACTCAATGCAAGGGAAGATATAACAAAGTACAGAGTGAGGTCTGAAGGGTGAAAGACAACGAACAACTAGAGGTACAGGGAAGGCTTCTTGAAGGAAGTAGCATTAGAGTCTGGCTGTAAAGAATGGGTTGGAATTCAAAAGGGAGGGGACAGGAGGAAGAAGGATATTTCAGGCATGGGGGGCATGGAATATTCACAGGGATAGAGACAGGAAAACAGAAGATGTGATTGAAAGCAGTGAGCAGCACAGTTTGGTGGGAGTAGATAGGAAAGGAGAAGAATTTGAGATAAGATTGGAAAAGTAGCATCAGACTGCGGTTGGCCTTGAATAACATGTAATGGAGCCCAAACTTTGCAGAAGGGAGCCCTAGAAAATTTCTGAACAAATGACTAATATGATTAGAACTGTGCATGAGGGAGATTGACCAGGCAGCAGTTTGAAGAATGAATTGGAGGAGAGGCTCTTGGGATGCTATTGTAAAAATCCATATAGGTGATGAGAAGAGTTTGTGCTAGGTGGTGGCAATGGGAAAGACGGGGAGGAGGTGTTAAAAAAAGTTATAGCGCTGCTTTCTGTCTTTACACCACTCCCATTTCCAAGTTTCTCCCACTCTTTCCCCCTTCCCAGTGAACTTTGCCTTATTAAACCATTAGATAAAATAAGCAACGTCTAACGGTGTATATAACATTCTACATTCATAGTTCCCTACTTCTCTAGTGAAATAATGGAGGTTCATTTCATTATCTCTTCTTTGGAGCCAAACTAATTACACAGCATATGATTTTGTTGTCTTATTTTTTTCATTATCATAATCATTACATACATATATCTATATATGTGTGTATATGTATGTGTGTATATATACATGTGTGTATGTGTGTAATTTTCCTGGTTCTGCTGATTTTACCATGCTTCAGTTCATGTATATTTTCTTGTGTCTTTAAAATTCCTATTATTTGTTGTTATGGCACAATAATATTCCATTACATTCACATACCACAATGGGTTTACCATTTCCTAATCAATAGGGACTCATTTTGTTTCTAGTAAGGAGGAAATATATTTGAGAGAGATCACAGAAACCGAATCAAAACACTCGGTAACCATTCAGCTCCGACCAGTGAAAGGGGACAGTCATAGAGAACACCAATATTTCCACTGTTGGAGAAATGAATAGTGGCACAACTGACAAATATTGTGAATTCAGACAGAGGTGTAGGGAATAAACTCGACTTCCCACATGCCACATTTGCAGTGCATTTGGTGAGACGTGAATGGAGATATTTTATGGAGGTTTAGGGATGTGAGACTCAGGCTCAGAAGACAGGTAAAAGTTATGGATACAGATGTAGAATATAGCATTTAGAGTTAGAAAGGACCTTGTACCACTAACCACCTTAGTTTACAGATGAAGAAACAGACCCAGAGCAGCAAAAGAGCCCTGTCTGAGGTTACACAGATGGTCCACACCAGCAGAGCTGGGCTTTGAATGCAGGCCCCCTAATTAAATGGCACTGCTCTTTCTACTATAGTATGTGCTATAGCACTTTGAAGAAAGGATAGATGAATGTGGAATGGGGTGGAAATAAGTTACGGAATCCAAAGAAGTCACAGATGAGTAATCCTTGCTTTCATTGTGTTATAACTCACATGTATACAGTGTTTTGTACAGAGTTACAAAGCATAGCATTCCACCTGGAGTAGGGTAGACCCTCACTCTCATGTATAAGAAGGGAAGGGAGGCAACAAACATTTATTAAGGCCATACTATGTGCAAGAAACTGTATTAAGCTCTTTACAAATATTATCTCACTTGATCCTCCCAGCAGCCTTTCAAGACATGAGCTATTTCTATCCCCATTTTACAGATGAAGAAACTGAGAGAGAAGTTAAGTGATTTGGCCAAGGTCACATAGGTAATAAGCATCTGAGCTGAATTTGAGCTCAGGTCTTCCTGACTCCAAGCCTAGTGTTGTATGGACTGTACTTGCTGCTTAGAGATCACTGGGCTATAGTTAAGCATTATGAATTTCTTTAATAATTCACTCAGACTTAATTAAAAATCAACAAAACTGGGCCAGCTAGGTGGCACAGTAGACAGAGCAGCAGTCCTGGAGTCAAGAGGTCCAGAGTTCAAAATCAGCTTCAGATACTTCCTGGCTTTGTGACCCAGAGCAAGTCACTTAACCTCAATTGCCCCTCTCCCCCCCAAAAAACCCAAATCAGTGAGACTAAATTAGATTATCACAAACAAACAAAAACTTTCTATAGTTAATATAGAGGCAGTATGACATAATAACTGGAGGGCTGCTGTTAGAGTCAGGAAGCCTTGGGTTCTAATCCTGCCACCAGAACATATTAGCTGTGTGACCTTGGGAAATTCTCTTAGCTTCTCAGTGCCCCAGACAGTTCTCTAAGATAGTAACTTAGGCTTGCTGTCACTTTACATTGGCAGAGGGAGTTTTCCCATATGGTGTTCCCTCACACTGATGAAATTGCAGATTGATACCAAAAAAAGTGTTACTCACGGTGGTTTTGATCTATATTGCCTTTTTTGGTTTTCAGTTTGAAAATCAAAGTTATATCAGTTCCTGGTTATAATATCTGATGCGTGTCAAACAACAAACATATTTGGAAATATGAACCATGTTTTCTATGCTCAAAATTACTGTTTTTCAGTAATAACAATAACATTTTTCAAAGCACTTTAAGGTTTGCAGAATGCTTTATATATGTTATCTCATTTGGTCTTCTCAAAAGATCTATAAGGTGGGTGCTGTTATTCTCAGTTTATAGATGAGGGAACTAAGTCACAGAGAGGGTAAGTGACTTGCCTAAGGTCACACAGCTATTAAGTGTCTGAGGAAAACTCAAGTTTTCCTGACTCCAAATCCAACACTATTACACCCCCTAGCTGCTCATTCATCATCATTTCTTCTTAGATCCTAATTATTCAGTCTGACCATGTTGACTTTGGTGGCTGTAGACTGATCCTAGGGAAAACCCAAGTCTTCCTTAACAGAAGAGATACCTTTTCTTTTCTTTTTGGAGGGCAATTGGGGTTAAGTGACTTGTCCAAGGTCATATATGGCTAGTTTTTTTGTGTTGTGTCTGAGGCTGGATTTGAACTGGAGATACCTTTTCTAACAGTGCTTGAGTTTCATTGATTCATAGTCAAGTCCTCAACCCAAAACCCACTTGAACTGTAGGAAAAAATCAAAGTTTTGCAGTAAATGTTATCACTCAATTTGAATTTTGTCTTCATTGAATTTGGGGAGTTTTATTTTTCTTTCTGTTTATAGTCTAATATTTCTAATGTCTGATGTCAGAAACCTGACTTTTTAGCTTTCATTTTGAGTGACTAATGCTAAGTTATTTAAACTTATCCTTCTGATACTGCTATTGTAATTTCTTGAGTGTGATAAATCAGCTCTCCTTCCCAGGCTGTTTCATATCTTCCACAAATATCGCCTTAGGGATGCTTGACAGCTGGTAACATCAGAAGAATTTGCAGAAGCTGTGGAGCCTTTTGCAGAACTGCCATTCCTGAGTCTTATGAAATGTTTAAAAAAAATAAGAGGGAAGAAAGGAAGGAAGGAAGGAAACATTTATTGAGCTCTTAACTATCTGCAAGGTACTGATAGGCCCCTGCCCTCAAGGACCTTGCATTCTAATATAAGATAACATACAAAAGGAGACTTAAAAGGTAGGATAAGGGATTCTTTCTATTCAGTCAGAGTCATTGTGGGTCACTGTGGGAAATCAACTTAGGAATAAATAAGTGATGATGATTCCTAGTGGTTTCACTTTATGCACCAGAAAGTTAGTGGCTCTTTGTCACCTTTCAGTGATATCTTGGATAAATTGTGCCCTTGAGTAAGTCATTCATAAAAGGGTTGTATTAGATGATCTCTCAAAGTCTGTTACCACCTGAAAAGTTTCGTGATTCTCATGGTTCAGTTTTTTGAACTGTAAGATAGGGACATTTGGCTCCCATTATAAAGGGATATTATATGAATTTTTTTTCAGGGGATAATATTTACAAAGTGCTTTCAATCTCTGTTAAGAAAGGTATTCAAGTGTAAGGATCTCTATGATGGTCCCAGTGAAACTTGGAGAAATTTTCATGAACAAACTGCCCTGCTTGTTTCCCTGACAAAATAACCAGATTTGTGCTCTGTGGGCAGATTTCCAAATACTTGTGGATTTTCCTCAGGGGTCAATTTGCCTTTCCCACCCACCACCCTCAATCTTTGTTCATATTCAGCACAGGAAAAATAATGAAGATAAAAGGGACCAAACTTGTTCTGTTCTGAGAAGTGGGTTATTTTTGCAATGAAATATTAATTTTTGTGGCCAGACTATTTCCTGAGCTGTGAAAACTACTGGGGGTAAAAGCTAAATCTTAAGGAAAATGATGCCTATTTCATTTTGGAAAAGTTGTCTTCTTCTTCTTCTTCTTCTTCTTCTTCTTCTTCTTCTTCTTCTTCTTCTTCCTCTTCCTCTTCCTCTTCCTCTTCCTCTTCCTCTTCCTCTTCCTCTTCCTCCTCCTCCTCCTCTTCCTCCTCCTCTTCTTCTTCCTCTTCCTCTTCTTCTTCCTCCTCCTCCTCCTCTTCTTTATTCTTCTTTCTTCTTCCTTCTATCAGTTTTAGGGGTTGGAGGAGGTATATATACTTTTCTTTCTCCATGTAGACTTTTCCATGCAAGTCTCTGAGGGTCACAGAGGTTGATAGATCGTGACACTGAAATATCCTTGATACTCTTTATGGTTGGAGAAAGAAGGGACATGTTGACCCAGCCATCTAATAGAGCACATTGGGTTGATGAAAAAGATCTTGAAAGTAATGCCATGTCTAGAGAAGGGTCAGATCTACTCTGTGGGCCATCTACACTGTACACTTTGCAGTGAGTTGGCCTTGACTGTCTTGAAGGACTTGAGAGGAAATGCAATAAAGTAGAAGGATGACTGGACTAAAAGTCAGGAGCTTTGGGTTGCTTTGGAAGCAGGCCCTCTTCTGGTCTTCCCCACAATTTCCTTCCTTCTCCACCTCTCCCTGCCCAGCCTCCAACATTACTGTCATGCTCGGGAAGGCCAAGTCCACCAGACTTCTCATCCACTAACCTAGTGTTTAAAAAAAAAAAGAGGTTGTGGAATCCTTTTGGTTGTGGTTTTCATGCTTTAGAAACCCACACCCTTGTGTGGTCATGAGGCGGGACATGGAGGTGATGGAGCCAACCAAAATGCTTCATTCCTACGATAGCCATACTTTCTTTTGAGGAATCCTTGAAAAGACTTTGAGGGGAATGTAATTTGAAGACTACAGGATTAAAGTAGTGTTCTAGTCTAACATGGGACCCATCCACTGCCCAACTCCCCAAACCAGATAATTATGTTAGAACTTTAAATTGACAACATTCCCACCACTAAAGCAGACCTCAGCCTCTCTAAAACCATGTAGATGGGTCTTTAAGGGCTACTGTGGATAAAAATTCCATCATTTTGCATCACCTAGTAATAAGTGTCTCCACACCTAGCCAGGTTATTCCTCAGACAATAGACATATGGTCCCTCACTGGGCCAAACGTGAATACTTTCTGATTTATATGATTGTGGACAGATCACTGTGCAGCTAGGTGGCATAATGGAAAGAGCGCTAGGCTCAGAGTCAGGAAGATTCATCTTCCCGAGTTAAAAAATGGCCTCAGATATTTACTAAATGTGTGACCCTGGGCAAGTCACTTAACCTTGTTTACCTCAGTTTCCTAATCTGCAAAATGAGCTGGTAAAGGAAATGGCAAGCCACTCCAGTATCTTTGCCAAGAAAACCCCAAATGGGATCGGTCACCAAGAGTCAAATGAACAATAACAACAACAGTTTGCCTCTCCATGACCCAGGCAGTCTTCTAAGATTGTAAGATGAGGGGACAAAAGCCTGGAGACATGGTCATGCAGCTAGTTCTTGGCAGGGTTAGTATTCATTTTCTTTTGTGCCCAAATGATTTCACACTAGTAGATGAGGAACTTGCTGCAGATATAATTTACCTGGATTTTGTCAAACATTTGATAAAATCTTTTATGCCTTGAGTTGCTGTGGAAAAGATGCAGAAATATAGGGGCAGAGACTAATACAGTCTGGTGAATTAAAAGTTGGTTGAATAACTGCACCCAAAGTAATGGTTCAGTATCGGTTTGGTTTGGCTTGGCCTTGTGCTATTTAGCATTTCTATCAGTGACTTGGAAAAACTCATGAGTTTAAAATGCAAATTATCAACTTTGCAGATCACATAAAATTGGAAGTGTTGGCTAACAGTGCTAGATGACAGCAATGAGGAACCAGAATGAAATCGACTATGATATTGATATAAACCTTATGAGATGAAATATAATCAGAATAAGTATAGTCTTGGACCTGGGAAGATTATTTTCTGGACCTTAATACAAAATGGGGACATGACTAGATAACTATTTGAAAAAGATCTGTAGATCCTAGTGCACCGCAAGCACAGTGCTGCTACAGCAGCCAGAAAAAAGTGATACAATTTTTGGTTGTATTAAGAGAGGCATAGCTTTCAAGAATTGGAAATTATAGCCCTACTGTATTCTGCTTTGATTAGACCAGATCAGGAGAATTGTGATCATTCTGGGTGCCACATTTATTGATAAGTTGAGAGTATCCAGAGGAAACCAACCAGGATGGCAAAGAACCTCAGAGGGGTCATACATTGGCCATATTCGACCCATGATACCCTCGGGTGCAGCCTGAAAGAGATTAAAATGTAATTCTTATTTGATTCTAATGTATTGATGTTAATGTATTAATATTATTAATTAATTAAACGATATTAATAAAAAAGAAATATCTAAACGTGTGGTTTTCTAAGTCAATATGCAGCCAGCACAGATCCTTATGTATTGGTTAGGTGCCCCCATTTCTATTTAAGCATGACACAACTGCTCTAGATTATAATATATAAATATCACTTTAACGAACAAGAGATGCTTGGGGCAGCTGGGTGGCAAAGTGAATTGAGCACCAGCCCTAGAGTCAGGAGGACCTGAATTCAAATCAGGCCTCAGACACTTAACACAAAAACTAGCCATGTGACCTTGGGCAAGTCACTTAACCCCAATTGCCCTCCAAAAATTAAAAAAAAATAAAAAAAAAAGAATAAGAGATACTTAACCTTGATAATGTGAACTCCTTGAGAGAGAGGCTTGTTTCATTCTTTTACTTTTGTCCTCAGTGCCTAGCACAGTGCTTGCCACATAATAGGCTCTCAATAAATATTTGTTGATTAATTGCTTAAGAAGACATTGATGAGACATAGAAGCTACCCTCAAGTGTCTGAAGAATTGTCCCAGGAAGGGATTCAACTCATTCTTTTTGGGTTTGGAGGGCAGAGCTAGAACCTTTTGTGCAACAATGCAGAGAGGCAAATAATTCAGGGTTAAGTGGAGGAAAACATCTTGATAATTAGAGCTACCCAAAAGTAGATTGGGCCACCTGGGGCATCATGGTTTCCCCTTTATTTGAGGTTTCAAAGAAAAGATTAAATATTCCTTTGATAGGGATATTATAGGGGGAATTCTTTATCAGGCATCAATTGGCCTTATTGCTCACTTAGGTCCAACCCTGAGATCCTGTGATAGAAACCAGATCTCCTGACTTCTGGTGTCATGAATTAAACTTTGATCTGCTCTTTGCTTCCCAGCCAGCTCTCCAGCTTTCAATCTGGGTTCCTGTATTCCTGATCAGTGAGAGTTTGCCATAGTTAAGTTCCCTAGCCAGGGGTAGGGCTGTGGCCTTGAGGCCCCATGTGGTTCTCTAGGTCCTCAAGTGCAGCCCTTGGATTCAGTCAAAGGGCCTCACTTGAGGACCTAGAGGGCCACATGGGGCCTCAAGGCTGCAGGTTCCTCAGCCTTGCCCTAGACCTACCACATTATGCTTTTACCTCTTCTCTCTTTCTAATTCTTGCTATGGAAATAGTAGTCACTACCATCACTACCAGAATGGATATGTCAGTCAACAGCCCTATTACTCCACTCACTGTCTCTTTGACTTTCCACACCAAAACAACTCCTTTCCCTGGTCTCTGTTCCCCAATATGTGTTGTTTTCATCTATCAGAATGTAAGCATCCTGAGGGCAGGGACTGTCTTGCTTTTGTGATATTTGTATCTTTCATGTTAAGCATTGTCTGGTATATAGGAAATACTTAGGTTTTTTTCATCCCTTCATTCATTTTATAGAGGCAGAAGCCAAGGTCTGTAGAGATAAGGTGATGTGTTTAAGGACACATAGCTAATATTTGGAGGAACCTGGGCTAGGACCCAAGTCTCCTGACTCTCAGACGCTAGTTGTAATTTTTATTTCCTTTTGGTCCCTGCCTCTTCCCTAGAGGAAAGGAAATGACCTCTTCACTTCTCTTTGTGTTGGAATGTTTGAATAAGCCTCTCTGGATTGGAGGTGGAGGAAGGGGGAGGACCTCTGGAGTTTGGGAATGGCCCAGTGGTCCCTTACATTAAGTTTCCTCCTCCTGGTGTACCCTCCATGGGTTAGAAATTCAGCTCAGCAATCATTTATTAAGCACCTACTATATGTCAGTTATTTGGTTACCTGCTAGGGACACAAAAGACAAAAACCAAGACAGTCTCTGACCTTAAGGAGCCTCTATACGACTTGGGAAAACAAGTAGAGAGGTAAGTAAATATAAAATACATTCAAAGTAATCTGGGTGAAAGGAAACATTAACAACCAGAAGAATAGGAAAGACCGGGTAAATGGTGGCCCTTGAGCTGGGCCCTGACTGGACATTCCAGGAGGTAGTTGTCAGGAGGGAGAGCCTCCCAGCCCAGGGTGGATGGAGAGTCAGGAAAGGGAAGATCAGCCTTCCAAACAAGTGGCTTTGCTCAGAATGGTCTCTGGCACTGAGGATGAACCTAGGCCTTAAAAGTTAAAAACAGAGAACCCTGAGAAAGAACCACACCCTGTCTGCTTTTGTTCCACATCTGTCACGGAGAGGAGGAGGAGAGAGAGAAGAGACACAATCCAGAGTGTGGGTACTGGGGCCCTGAATGGAAAGGATTTCAACACAATGGAGATTACAAAGTTTGGTGTCAAGGAGACAGTTATGGCAATTATCTTGTCATGAAACAACACTACTCACCCTAGCCCTGTTGGTGTCCTAGGCAAAATTTCTTTACTATCCCTCTGTTAGTGAGCCTCAGTTTCCCTATCTGTAAAATGAAGAGATTGGACTAGATTGTATTTAAGATCCCTTACAGCTATAGAATCTTTCTCTCCCCTTCTGTCCATTTTCCACCTTAATCCAACTCTCTGTTCTCCCACCCACAAGCTATTTCACTGGTTAGCCCCAGTTGACAGCTACTCCCTCCCCAGCATCAATACTTCCCTTTCTAGTGTCCCCTTCCTCCAAGGCCCTGTTCTGTGCTGGGGATTTGGATAAACCAATTCTAGGTATGAGGGATGTAGCAATTTAATATACTGCCCCTTCAGGATATTGCTTTATCTGGAGCCCTCCCAGTAAACCTGGGAGCTGTGGGCATTATTACAGGCTAGAGGGGAAGGTATTTTTAGGCAAATGGAGCCTAAACGCTATTATCGATAGCACTACTGACCATTTCCTGAGCCTAGCTCCGCTTCAATGAATTTAGAACTGGAAAGGGTTCTTAGTGGTCCTTCCTGGTAAGAGGAGTGAGGCCGTCTACTGGCCCAAGGTAACTCAGCTAGTAAAATGACGGAGCCCGACATGGAACCCAGGCCACCTATTCACAGGCCAACATTCTTTTAATGACACCATCCCATCCTTCACTTGCAAGGCCAATGTGGCTATTTTTCTCTTCACTTGCTTTAAGTTCCAGATTATAAAATCCCATGAAGCGTTAGTCTAAGGGACTATGCCCCTCACAGGGTTGTTGTGAGGGGTAAAGAACTCTAGAAATATATGCCATTGTTATGACTTCTAAAAGGGGCTGAATCATGATATGCCTGCAGTCTTGTGATCAGGCCAAGTAATTGGGATCCTGCCTTATAGGATGTGGAATGAAGGAACATTTCAAATCAGTGAGGTGCCACTGTTTGTCTTCTTCTTTGGAATCAGGGAGGGCCAGTGGGTGGGAGCTTCCACTGTTTTTGGGGAAAGGTTTACGAAAAAATGAGAAGGAGGAGATGGGGGTTGATGTTTGGAGACTGGGCAAAAGGTGGCCCTGGAGGCAGGAACTACAGAGGAAGCCAACCCGAGAAGGAGGTCTAATGGGGACCCCTGCCAGGCTCTGATTAGCAGAAAAACCTTACCTCCCTGCTGCCAGATCCTACTGGCTGATCATGGCTGCCCGCCACCTCCTCACAGAGACACTTTGGAGAAAGCCAGCCCTGTGGGCACTGAGGGGGAAGCTGAACACTGAAAGCTGAAAGCTCACCTGGGTAAGAAAGAATTGAACAAATTCTTTAACATTAACTACATCATGGGTACATTGTGGCACTCTCCTCTATTTGACTAAAAGCGAATGAGTCATGCCTCTGCAGCAAGCTTTGTTGGGAGAGGGAGGCGAATAGAGAGAGATCCTACATGGATTGTTGTTGTTTGTCCTTGGCCCTGATGCAGTGGGAGACCTTGGCCTTTTCAAGCTAAGGTCTTTCCCAGGTCTGTTTGTCTGAGGCAGCACCCATTCAGTAATTAAGGTTAGGTAAGAAATGAGGCAAAGAATGGCCTCTTTTACCTTCTCAAAAAAAAAAAATCTGGGAGGGGAGGACCCTTAGGGTTTCTGGCCAAAACAGAAACAATTGCTAATTTACACTCACTCTGAACCTTCAGAGCAGAACACAGCTCCTTCCTTCCTTCCTACATGGATACCAGTCACTAGGATACCAGAAAACCTGAGACCTTGACAGAAATTTATTTGAAACTGATTTAAAAAAAAAATTTAAAATGTATATATTTTTTAAAAGCCCTGTTTTCACAGTACAAGATAATTTGAATTTTGAGTAAGTCTAGTTCTCTCCCCTCCCTCCCTTCCTCCCCCCTTTTTGGTACAGATCTTTTCAAGTGTGAAGTCTTTTTGTGAACTACAAAACTGTTGAGAGTTTAGGGAAATCATTGGCATGGAACAGTAAAGTGCAGTGGAAATCCCTGGGGGGCCTTGGTCTCTCTCCAGATTTGTTCTCCATTCCTGGCCAACCATTCTAGAGCTAAGAGAGGGGGTGAGACATTGGTGGTGCTTCCTTCTCACTCTTGTGGGCCAGCCTAGACCAATGTCTAGGAGTTGTTCTTGAAGGCAGTGGTATACATGTCAACATGTACACTAAAAACCAGGGCCTCAGAGTGACTTGGTCACTTGCCCTGGCATCTGTACCTCCCAGTTTTGAAAGCTGAATAAACTTTATACGATTTTCTCTTCAGTCCAGCAGTTAGGTGAACACCCGGAGACTTCCCAAAGATAGTCAGTGTGGTGTGATGGCCTGAAAGTCAAGACCCCTGGTTCTAGTACCATCTCTACCATTAACCAGTTGTGTGACCCAGAGAGTATCTCCCCTCACTTTGCTCATCTATAAAATAAAGAGTTTGGACGAAATGATCTCCAGTAGCCCGTCTAGCTCTAAAAGTCCGAGACACAGAGTACAATGGAGAGAGGGCTCGAAACAAGGAGTTCTCCTGTTCATCACTATGTGACAAGCAAATCCCTCAACTTCTCTGGAATCTCCCTTTCCTCAGCTGCCAAAAAGGCATGATTGCCTTGCCTGCCTCACAGGGCTATTGTGCCAAAACAAGAGAAAAAGCTTCAAGAAGGATTGAACATTATACAAATGAAGATATTAGCTTCCCTTCTCTTAGCTCAGAACTTGGCTTTACTTCTTTCCTTTCCTGCTCTAGGCTCTGGGAGAAATGAGAGCATCATGTATCATGGGGAGCTGCTGTTGCTCCCTTCTTGCCTAAAGAGCCTCCTCATTAAGAGAAACCCCTTGTAAAGGTTTCCTTCCCTGGGAACCTTTTTTCTGAGTCATCCCCTAATTATGGCTGCTACTGGGGGAGAGACAGTGGGAGAATGCAGGCAGGGGAATTCCACTGGCTCAGTCTTATTAGAGAGAGCTCTGGAGATGGACACTCTGGCTTCATCAGGACTAGGAATCCTTTCTCTCTTAAGTAGAACTTGCTGCTGAGTTCTGTGCTGTGAGAAGTGGGCTGATCTAGCAGTCAAACTTGGGTGCTAATCCAGATACTTCCATTAACTGAGAGGTGACTTTGGGCAAGTTACTTCACTTTGTGCCTCAGTTTTCCATCTGTCAAAAGGAGGATGATTCTTGCTTTGCCTTGCTCACAGAGGGGTTGTTTTAAAAAAATAAAATAAAGCATGTGAATGCAGCTCTCTCTCTACTTGGGAATCCTGTGGTACTTGTCTTGGGCCCTTCACAATACTTTCACTTTCCCATGCCGTATCCTAGTTAATCTGTGTTCTTGTCTACTAGATTATAAATTCCTTGAGGGCAAGAAAATAGTCGTATGTATCGTTGTATAACTCATAGCATGTAACATAGAGTCCTGCACAGGGAAGGTGCTCAGTCAATGTTTCTTGAGATAAATTTATTGAATTGAGTTGAAACTGAATCTTAAGAATAAGGATAGAGACTGGACCTGCTATAATCTTGGTATATAGAACTCTTTGGATGAGAGAGGCAGGCCAATACCTTCAAGTGACTTGCTTAGGGTCACTCAGCCAGTGTGCGTTAGAGACAAAACTTGAACCCAAATCCTTCTTGCTTCTGAGAATAGCTTTGTATCCATTATGCCAAAGCTGCCTTGAGAACTGAAATTTATTGGATTAAAACCAGGTCTTCTGAGACCTTCCAATATTGCTTAGAATATTGTTTCCCCTTTCTGCCTTTTTGCAGATTCTGGATGGATTCTTTTTCACCTAAGAGAATGAAGACTGCCAACTATAAGGATCCTTTCCCTGCTTTGGCTGGATGAGGGATTGGAGGGATGATAATGGCTCTTGTCATATGTCCTCAGCTTAACCGAGGATTCCTGCCCTACACCCAATCCCATAGCCTATGAAATTCAAGTCACAGGACCAATGATTTCATGAAATGTTTCTCCATTACTGGCCTGGTTTTCTTCTCCCCAGGCTTGAGACCAAAAGGATCAGAGCCCTGGCAGCTCAGTAGGGAATGAAGTAATTTGCTTTTAAAGCTGTTGACTTTTCAGTTTGGCCTGTTCTTCCTAGAAAAGGTGTGAGCATGGGAAGTCTGAATCCAGATTCTTTAGTCAGCCATTCAAGGCTCTCCATATTCTGGCCTCAACCTCCCTTCCCAGTCTGATCTCCACTGTTAATTTTCATGTATAATGTATAATTTTCATTATAGCCAGATTGATTTGTTCAACATTTCACAATCTCATCCCTTTCCCCTCCTGATCAACATGATTGATTGATTGACCTACTTATTTAAAATAATTCCTGGTGATGACTTATACCACAATTCACATATCCAGCCTGGGCCTCAGATTCCTCATTGTAAAAAGAAGTTGGCTTTTGAGGTCTTTACCAGCTTTTGATCTACCAAACTATTTCTGAATATACACCTTCCACCCCTCATCTCCAGTCCTAAATGAACTTCCCTTTACAGCAAAGAAAACTAGTTAAGCAAAAACAACTAATAAAATAACATCATAGTACAATGTATGCAACATTCATAGCACACCTCAGAGGCCATCTGGTACAACTCTCTTATTTTTTCAGATGAAAAAATTGAGGCCTAGTAAGATCGTGTGACTTGTTGTTTTTGTGAAGGATGTACTTTGTGACATGACATAGGTGTACTTAAGTAGATTAGTTGAATAACCAGAAAGTAGTAATCAGCAGAATGTTATTGATCTAGGTGAAGGTCTATAGTGGTGTCCAAAAAAAATCTGTCTTTAACTTTATTCTGTTTAGCATTTTTATCCATGCTTTGGGTTAAAGTATAGATAGTATAAAGCTGGAAGGGATGTGTTGGCCAATAGAATTGGGATTCAAAAATACTGACAGATTAGAATAACAGGATAAATATAAAAAGATAAAGTTTATTAGAGATGAATGAAAAGTCCTACATTTGAGTTGTTGTTGTTTTAAAAATAGTCACTAAAGTATAGAATGGTGGAAACATTCCAAGATGAGAGGGGAAAATAGATGGGATTAAAATTTATTCTGTTTGACCTTAAAGAGAACAACTAGGAACAGTTGATGGAAGTTTTAGTGAGTCAGTCAGATCCTAGCTTGATGTAAGGAAAAAATTCCCTAGTAAATAGCATTTCCTCAGGAGGTAGTTAATTTCCCATCAGTGATGATCTTCAAAGAAAAGGATGGATGATCATAATTTATTGCTACTATGGGGGTGGGGGCTTCTTTTTTTTTCTTTTTTGGAGGGGGGAAGGTAGGGCAGTTGGGGTTAAGTGACTTGCCCAATGTCACATGGCTAGTTTTGTGTTAAGTGTCTGAGGCTGGATTCGAACTCAGGTCCACCTGACTCTAGGGCTCATTCTCTATTCTCTGCACCACCTAGTTGCCCCAGTGGGGGCGGGGGGAGGGGAGGGCTTCTTTTTCAGGCAGGGATTAGATTATTAGACATTCTCTAGGCCCTTTCTAGCTCTGAAATTTTGTAATTCTATGAATGCTATAAACAATTCATACAAAGAGCTTGAAGAGATGAGAAATAGGAATATGGGTTCTAGTTGTTGACATCTTAGTGATTTTTCTTTTAAGAAGCACTCTGATATTTTTCCATTCTTTTGAAATTTCCTCCTACTTGAGATACCTTGAAAATTGATCCCTGATTGCCTTCTATCCTTACCCTCCCTCTCCACTCCAGTTTCTCTTCTATGTATATTATCTGGTTTAATTACTTTTCCTTACATAATCTTTTTGGGTGTTATTGTCATTTCCTTAGTACAGAAGGAGATGGCTCCATCATTACTGAAGAGGGAAAGAGATTACTATAAAGACACTGGTAAATCTGTTCCATTGTGTGCCTGTTTGTTATACTTCCATCACCAGGTGTGAATATACTCAGGATGTACGAACTCATTTTATTCTCAAAAAGCTTTTTTTGGTGTTTTGTGATTTTTTGATATTATTCTGATAATGTTCCTTCATATACTTCTGTGATGTTTTGGGACTATGCTTATACTCTAAACTTTGCCTTTGGCTGCTGTATCTTTTCTTGCCGATCAGCAGATTTTCAAGTCTTCATTTTTGAGGTCTCTAAGAAATGGTGATAGCATAATAAATTCTTTTACTTTTGTCTCTTTTTGATTTTTCAGAGCAGTGACCTTATTTGGACAGGTCTCACTCGAGCTGCTATATTGCATACGATATCTTTTCATCTTTCTTTTTTCTTGGTTTTTGCTTTGACCTTTGTTCTGACTAATTAGTGATGTCACTGCACAAATAAAGTAGATTCCAAAATGACTGCTATGTCTGTAACTAGTCATTTCCTGTCTGTTAAGATATACTCAATTTTATTTTTCATGTTCTCTTTTAAGTCTTCTTCCTACGCCACATTTGGTGTCTTCTGACTCTCATCATTAAATAAATATTCATGATGGACTGGTGTCCATTACGTCTATCAGTATTGAGTAATCTGTTAAGTCCATGGACTATTTTGTGATCCTTAACGGTATTTTCTAAGTTTTTATCATCATCCCTTGTGCCAAATTTCACAAAGAAATCATGAATCATCAAATTATATTTTGATTTAATTTGCAGGACTTTGTTTAGGTTCTTCATATAATTTTTCTACTATTTCATTCTTTGAAAAAGATTTTGAAAAATAAACTTTAGCAATGTTCAAGCTTAAATACTTTGGCCACATAATGAGAAGATTGGAAAAGACCCTGATGTTGGGAAAGATTGAAGGAAAAAGGAGAAGGAGATGGCAGAGGTTGAGATGGATAGATATTGTCATGGATGCAAGAAACATGAGATTGGACGGACCTCAGGAGATAGTGGAGGACAGAAGGGCCTGGCATACTGTGGTCCCTGGTGTCACAGAGTTATACATCAGCAGAGGACTCAACAACAGCGTTCATCACAGTCTCTTTACTTAAATTTATCATGAGCACCACTGAATAAGATACCCTGGTAGATGTTGTTTTCTTGTTCTTCAGAGCATACAATTAAAATTAAATCTGCAAATTCCTTTATTTCTCTGAGGAGAACCTGTGAGCTATGCTTTGATTAAATGGCAGCTTTTTTTTTTTTTTTTGCTTTTTAGAGGGCAATTGGGATTAAGTGACTTGTCCAAGGTCACATGGCTAGTTTTTGTGTTAAGTGTCTGAGGTCGGATTTGAACTCAGGTCCTCCTGACTCCAGTGCCGGTGCTATATTCACTGCACCACCTAACCACCCCATGGTAGCTTCTTTTTATCTGCTAGTTTCATTTTCAGAGAGAGAATGTTAGTATGGTTCTTTCTTCCAGTGGTGCGTCAACTTCCAGTGGTTGTGGGACAAAGAACATGTTCAGAGAATACCAATGAGTAAATTAATATTTGTAGATGTTTTAAAAACTGTATAATCCTATGACCCTTTTCTCACTTCTATTATTCTACTGCTGTCAGCATTTATTAAATGTTGACTGCATATTAAACACTGGAGGAAATGGAGAAGAAGGATAAGAGAGACACAAAGGAGTGGGGTCTGTAATATATTTTGTCTGCTTACTGAGTTGTTGCAGCTGGTGATAGGCATTTCCCTACTTATCCAGGCTGATCCTCAGACTTAGCATGTGGACAGTCTGTCACTGGATCCATTCTTAATGTCCTTCTAGCTTGGAAAAAATTCTAGAATTTTTATTCCAGTAGCATAGTCTTTGAAGGTGACCTCAGGGTCACCCCATCACAAAATGAAGCTTATGAAATTTTATAGGGGCAGTGTACAATGTTCATTATTTTTCCTGACTTTTAGTGTTCTCAACTACATTAGGAGTTAGTCATTGTTAGCATTTATATAACATTTCAAAGTTTGCCAAGTGATTTACAAAAATTACCTCATTTAATCCTAACAACTGCCCTAGGAAATAGGTGCTATTATCCTCATTTTATAGATGAAGAATTGAGCCTGAGAGAGGTTAAGTGACTTGTCTGGTGTCTACCATGGTGTCTAAGGTGGGATTTGAACTCAAGTCTTTCTGACTCCAAGTGCATCATGGTGTTGCCTAGTGTCCTGAGGACAAGGGAGTCATGTCATAGTTCGTTATATCCCACTTAATGTCTCACAGTGTTATGTATATGGTATGTGCACAATAAGGACTTAGTGTTTGATTTATTAGCTTTATTAATTCATGTAAATCTTTGTCTTAGAATCATAATGTGTTGACATTGGCCATTCTGGCCTCATTTTGCTCCTTCTCATTAGGCCTACATAGAGGTTTTTGGAGGTACTCAATAGTACCTCTGTGGTCTACTTCAACCTCTCAAAGTCCTTAATTACTCTCAAGAAGTAAGAGAGACAATGTCTAAAGTTTTACTATAAGTGAGTTTACAAAGTGTTCCTGGTCAGGATACTGGGAAACAATTATTCCAGATTGAAATAATAAACAGTAACAACACTTCAGTCATCAAATATGCAATTTAACAACCAAACAAAATGCTTAAAAGCCAAACATTTGTCTGGAAGCTGTGACCTCTTTGAGACGTTGTTTTTTTTTGTTTGTTTGTTATTAAAATATGAAGCCACCCTTGAGCCAACTTGAATCATAAAGGAACTGAGTTTGTTTTACCCAGAGAAGGCCCTGGGAAGCTTATAATGAATTGTCATATGAGTGGGGGTGTGCAAATCTCCAGCAGGCTGAAATTGCTTTGGGTTGTAATTATACCCACCCTCTTCTTCCTTCCCAGAGAAGTTCACATTTGGATCTAGCTTAGAGGAAAGAGCAT